>BQNB010032862.1:0-52820 GCA_026074375.1 Tanacetum coccineum
CCGGTGGTTACGTCGTAATCAAATGGTAAAAAATTTAAGTTTTAAGGTGTTACAGCGTAAGAGTAAAATGGGTTACGGCGTAACTATAATGGTTACTGCGTAAACTAAGTTGTTGCGCCGTAACTGCTGCAGATTCAGCAAGGTTACCACATGATTATGAGTCGAGCCGGTCTCGATAATTGCCTCCTAGCTTCTGGATTCTACAAAACAAAGTAAAAAAACATGCAAACCAACTAATGTAAAAAGGAAACTTCATTAAATAAAGGATGGGTTGTCTCCCGACAAGCACTTTTGTTTATTACAGAGTCTTTAAGTTAGACTCATACCCCTTCTACGTTTCTTCATTTTCTAATTTTTCCCGCTCCTTATTTCTCCAATAATCTTTGTTTATTTTCTCCATAGTCATTTTACATATCTTTCCAAAGGCCACATTTACCCAGTTGTCAAAGCTTAAATTCTCTCATTCTAAATTTGTTCGCATATCATCGTTACTAATTTCCCAATATTCTTTGTTCTCCCTAGGGTTGTCTCCTCCATCACATTCATCGAAATGGGGGTTACATGTAGCCCATTTGGTGCATATATATTCTTTTCACTGGTAAATTGGTTTACACCAATGTCTCCTTTTTGTATCGGAAAGATCTTCTGATCTATCATTCTTATCAATAATTATTTTTGCCCTTATATCGGCGATGTTGGGTGCTGTTTTGGGAAATCCTTTTATGTTTAAGATCTTAGTTTTGTGAAACTTTCACCAGCCCCAAGGTTATATTTAGTTATTTCAACTTTTTCTTTCATAATTGGTGGGGGTTCTGTATAGGGCATTCCTAGTAACTTGTTCCTCCTTTGCTTATATGCTTCATCCTTGTGGTCAATGAATCCATCATATAATGTAGGTTCGAGGTAGTCAATGATTCCTTCCAAGTCATCCATATCTCTGCTAACCCCTGAAAACCATTCTTCAGGTAACTTGTTAACCATTGCCCCGATTATTGCTCTTGTCTTGGTTTCCCCACATCTCTCTGGATCCTACTGTTCTTCTGTTATAGTCTTTTCTCATGTTTGCCCTACAAGCTTATTGTTCCAAAATTTTTGAAGGATCCTTTCTTTAGTTATATCGTTTACATTATCGTACCTTGCCCTTACCCAATTTGTACAACTTAATCCTTCTCATTCTAAGCTTATGCGATCATCATCGTTTGTGCTTTTCCAATAATACTTCAATTTTTTGTCCGGGATTCCCCCTCCATCGCATATTTCGTGGTAAGGGTCACATGATGCCCATAGTGTGTAACCCTTTTCCTATTCTTGGCGAACAGGTTCACACCAATGGGTTTTATTGTCAGCTTCATAGCTTAGTTCATCTTGTGATGTTGGTTGCTCGTTAAGGTTTTCACTAACAGTCGTAGTAAAATTACACTCTTGTTCTTTCATTTTGATTTTTACCCTGTCTTCCTTAATCCCAAGCGGGACTTTTCTAGTGGAAACATTAATTTCAACACGAATGTTTGCTAAAAAAAGGCCGACCAAGAATGATAGTTTTATTGTTTAATCCCTTTGTATCAATGATTACAACGTCGGAGGTGAAAGAAAACTTATCAATCTTTGCCATAACGTTTTCTATTATCCCCTGGGAGACATACCTAGTTTTATCAGCCATTTCTACTATTATGTTGGCATTTTTTTGGGTCAGCCAGACTTAATTCTTCCAAAATAGATTTAGGCATAATATTAATGTTGGCTGCTAAGTCTGCTATTGCATTTATGTTAAATATATTAACTGAACAAGGGATAGTAAGACTTCTTGGGTTTGGGTTCTCAAGTAGGCTTGATATTCTTTCAATTTGGCTGTTTTCTTTCTGATGTGCGTCATTTTTCAGTGTGTGCACCATCTTGCACTCACTTGCTTCATGTTCTTGTCTTCTAAGTTGATCGATCTGAGCTTCCCAATTTCTTAGGGCATCATCCTGGGCTTGCCTCCTAAGGTCTAAATGACTGTTGTCCCTTTTTTGTTGGATCTTCCAGCATTTCTCTAACTCTACTTAAAACCAGTCACCTAGGCCCTGATTGTATTGTTCTTGTTTCTTGATGACTTCATTTTCCCTAGTGTTTCTGCTCGGGGTTTTAGTGATTATAGGGTGAATAGGGGATTATGATTCTTGAAAGTAAGGATTGGCTTTTGCATCTAATGGTGGATCAGGGCTTTAAGACTAGGACTTAAATGGTCCCTATACCCGATAGGGCCATCGACTTTGGCCGAGTGTGGTTGATAATCATCGTAATCCTAGGTTTTTATTGTTTCTTCATATTCAAGGTATTCTGCGATGGTCATATCATCAACCTTAATACCTACACTAGGTGCATGGTTTTCTTGTGCAAGTTCAAGATAATGCTCAATTGTGAGATCTTCAATGTCAACCTCATCCATGATGTTTCCTAGAGAATAGATCGAAGTGAAAAAAGACATAATTATAAAAATTCTAATTACTACTAATTTTTAGCTCCCCGGCAACGACGCCAAAAACTTGATGCGTATTTTATTTTAAAATATATTTTTTACCAATTTTAAATTTATAAAACTCGATCTACCGGACAACGCACTAACGGGCAGAGAACCCGATCGTGGGTAGTACAGAATGGTAAATTTGAGGCGTCCCAAGAGTTAAGTTGTAATTAGTTTTAATTTGAAATGTCACGTTTATAAAATGGTTTTTGATTTGAATCGAAAGGAATTAAAAATAACAATAAAATAGATAACTAACAATAAAAGAGTTGGAGATATCAAGAGAGAAAACATGCTAACCTAGTTACTTCATTACTATATAGTCTATCCTATGCTTCATGCGATTCCGAATCAGTCCCAAATCCTCTGGGAGGTAGGTTATCCAGGTTGCAGTGATTAATCCCAACTATTCTCAAAACATATCTAATAACATAAAGATTATTAACTCTTTTTGAAAGAGTTCCTAAGTGCGGTGACCGATTAGTTCCTACACTAGGTAAGGAGTTAGTGATCCTCCCTAGTACCCATTGGATCCCATATTGACTAGATAATCTAATAATGGGGCAAGCTAGGTCCAAATCACCCGTACTACCAAAACCCAGGGTTACACGATAGTCAAGGAATATCTAACGAAACCATAATTTAATAGGAAACAATCATAAAAAAGTAACTACATAACTAGGCCAACACTTTAAGTGCTTAGCCGCTCATGGTAACGGAAACACAACAAGAAATAGAAGAAATTATAGATTGAAAACTCATAATTCTGATAGTATTCGTATTTGAACAATTAAATACAAAAAGTAAGTAAAGTGTGATATCCCTTGGACTCCAGGTGGAATTCTTCAAAGGTTGGAAGCCTTTGTCGCCTCTCCAATTGGTTGTGGAGGAAGTGATGTCAAAATAGCTTGGATGAGGCCTCTATTTATAGGTATCGAACCTGTTACGGTGTAACTTATAAATGTGTTACGCCATAACCATCATACACGGCATTCCATATTTAAACAATTTGTTACGGCGTAACCAGATATGGCGTTACGTCGTAACCTTCAAATAATGTCCATAAGTACGTGATCTTCATTCCATATTTGTGGATCTTTATGGTTACGGCGTAACTGGATATGGTGTTACGCCGTAACTCTAACTTTGACAATATTTTCTTCCAAATACGGCGTAACTAGATATGGTGTTACGCCGTAACGTTGTCCTTGATCTTCGTACTCGCTTAATATATGTTACGGTGTAACTATTTTTGGTGTTACGTCGTAACACTCTTCAAATATTTACACTTTGAGTCATTTTTCCCTTGTTTCTTGTCACTTTCCTGCATTTCACCTGAAAACTACAAAATGATAGAAAATATCTCATTTTCGAGTATTAGTGAAACATTTGCAGGTAATATAGGGGGTAATTTGACACTAAAAAGTATTAAATATTTGATGTTATCAACAAACATAAACAATTTATCCATAACTAACAAGATTAACAAGGATCTAAAACACACACACACACATGTTTCAAATTTTTTAGATAAGCTAGGAAAAAGAAGAAGAAGAAGAAGAAAAGGGGTGTGCTTTAACTCACTGATCCGTCCTTTTTAACACACACACACACGCATATATTATATATATATATATATATATATATATATAATATAAATACGTAATAATAAGGAAGATAACAATTATAGTATAGTAAGTATTTTCCGTCGGGTTCTGGAAACAAACTTTTAGCCAAAGTTGTCTCAAAAACCTTTCGGGTCGTTTTCCCTCAGCGAAGTGTGAATTGAAAATCGGTTAAGTTCGTGATCGCGCGTTTTGAATGGGTAGAAAGATTTTGATTTGGGTTACTAAATCCTACTCGACATAATGATAAAGTAAATAAAAGCATAAAAACGAGCAAAGCAATAAAAACAATTAAACATGTAAAGCATTAAACAAAAATGAGTATTTAAAACGAGACAAATAAGCAAGTAATATAAATTCAATTTTAAAATTGCAAACTTCTAAAAATAAATCCTACATTAAAAGAAATTATATATATACATATATATATATATATTTTATATATATATTTTTTTATTTTTTAAAAACTTTAATCTAAATAAATGCCGCAAATTAACAATCTCTATGTCACACCCCGCCAAGGCGGAAGCACGAGGTGCAACTTCATGGATATCGTTACAACACAATGGCGTCTACTATAGAGATACTAAAAGGAAAAGAAAATAACTACAGGGGACACTATGTGTCATAACAATACCCAACACAAGATAAAGGAGTCTTGCATTATTAAGTAATGTCATACACGCCAAAAGGCTAAACCAAATTAAAAAGTAAATCAATCCCTAACATAAATTATCAGCAGACATAAGTCTAAATCAAAGAACAAGTAAGAAGAACTCCCGGCTCACTCCTAGGTCTCTCTATCCATTCTCTTTCAGCATCATTAGTCTCAAACTGAATACTAAAAATGATGCTCAAAACGTCAAAATAAAGTTGGTGAAGAGTTCATAGGTTTAAGGACATGATATAAATCCAAATTAAATATTACTGTAAGAAATTAAAAACACTGATGTCAATAATTGGTCTACCATATGAGGTATCATACAAACCAAATCAAAATCCAATTCCAAAACAAATTACCTTTCACACACGATTACGAGACGTCTCTATCGCAGAACTACTCCAATTGATCACTAAGCCATGGAGCATACCACAAATCCACTCTAATTGATCACTAAGCCATGGAGCATACCACAAAACCCACTCCAATTGATCACTAAGCCATGGAGCGTATCACATCACAAACATGTAGCACATAACATATAATAGCCACATAAAGTCCATGCATCACTTTAAACACATTATCACAGTAATCAAAACATTTCCATACTAGCATCATTTCCATCCCAAGTTTAAAACGAAGTAAAAGTGGGACTATGAAACTCACCTTAGCTTAGCTTAATCCAAAAAGTTTCCAAGAAGCTTCACAAAGATCTAAACAACAAAACGTATGGATATTAACATCACTTTGGTCATCACTCCAATAAGGTGTAACCTCAACTATGATGGATTCTAAGCGATCTATCAATGTTCTAAACTCATTTTGTACCTTTTTAAATTCTTACATAACTAGCTTACACTTTATTTCTACACTTTCAATTTTCTGGATTTGAGCAGAATTTTAGACTCACTTGCACGCCCTAAACGCACCACTTATACATCTTTATAATTTTTGGCAAAATTCCACAGGTTTCTAATATGACTTATGAACCCCCAATTACTCCCCCAAAGTTCATACTCTTTTATAAATACCCTTTAGAAAATCATAACACCAAGTATCCAAAATTTGACTAGTAACAGACACCCTAAAAGTTTGATGTTAGCTGACCATTTTAAACACCACCCCATACTTAGCCAAAAATCAGAGGTCACACACAATATATGAACTTACTTCCACGTGAAAATTAGCCCTTGAAAAGGTGTCTTGGTATTTTTAGAAAAATCAAAACCCTAACTGAAACCCGTCAGGAAATTCACTGTTTTGCACACTTATCTTATAAAAACCATTTGACAACCTTCCCGACCATAAAAACTCTTGGGGCTGGATTTTCTGGAAAGAAGACTCAGAGTACTACAATTTAAAAAAAAGAATCGCTACAATATCATTCTCCATCATGGAGAAAATCGCTCGTGAACACAGCCCTAATTCTGCTCAACCCTAAATCAAAATTTCATGAAAACTCTAACATGCAATTTGCATGATTATGACCCAAATTCAACCCTAATCATAATTACAACACTAATTAATCATTATGATCTGTATTTTTATAAAACCCTAATCCATCATAATTAATGTCACATGAATTGAAAGATTTAAAGAGGTTATATATATTTACCTTTGATTACAAGCACCTAAACAATACTCTTGATTTTTCTTGGGTCTTAGCAATGAAATCGATCTTCCTAGGGTTTTGGGGAGGTGAAAACTCACGGCACACAAAAGGGAAGGAAAAAAAATGAGGGCTAGGTTTTATTAAATATGCATTACTAGCCTAATCTTAGTCCAACTAGAGTTTGATAAATATTAAAACTTCTTTTTTTTCTCTTCTTTGTGTCGTCCAAAACAAACCGACCCCCTTTATTTATTTATTTATTTATTTTTTATTAATTAACTAACTTACTATATTACCTTAAGTTTTTACAAAAGTCTAAGCTAATTTGATTAAACCTTTTTACTTAAACGCCACTTACTAACCCTTCTAAAAATAACTTTCGTTTCACCAAACCACTTTCTATTTTTAGAAAGTTTGCCACAAACTTCCAAATTTCACCCACTTATCTCATTTCTAAAATGCCACAATCATCATAAACGCTTATCACTTAATCATCCAACTTTTGCCGTAGCATTACATGAAATACGTCAATCCCTTCCTTTATCACTAGACGTAAACAAATGGAATACTCATAATCTAACACAAACATACTCAAAATGAGATGCCCAAACACCTCAAAATGATACCATGCACATACTTAACTCACTTAGCAAACATAAAATCACATAGCACACACTTAGACACATATAATGAACTCTTAGCCATAACTAATGGTATAAACTAACCTGCTCAATCTCGGTTGTCACACTCTAATCATATTTTAAATCCGCACTAATTTCTAAACACTAAATGACCAAATAAATCAACTAACTAAACATGGCAAATGTTATAACATCAAAAGATAAAAATAAGTCTACACTAAGCATAGCAAAAATCAAATAGGCAAACATATTATAAAACGATAAAAAGTATCTCCCAATATCTCTTTAATATCTATTTGGGTAGTATCTCCTAATATCTCTTCAATATCTATTTGGGTAGTATTGATTCGATATAAATATATATAATAAAATATATAAAATACCAAATAGTAATAGTATAGAGAGTATCCCGTTAGATAAGAAAATCACTTTAGAAAAAATAATAGTCTATCTTCCGAGTGTCGTTTCCACGGCGAGAGATGAATTGAAATTCACGAGAATGTTTCGTTTGGTGCTTGAATGGCAAATATGTTGGTTTTGGTTTTAAACTATTTTTAAACTAAAAATTAAACTAACATTAATTCTAAAATTAAAAACTACAAGGTTATACTAAAATTAATCTAAAAGATATAAATGACGAAAATGCTTGCTAAGTGACGTGAAATGTTCATCAAGTGCGGGCTTAGGTTTAACGAAATAAAATACTAAAAAAAACAAGTTTCAAGAAATTAAATCACAAGTAAAGTAAAATGCTTTTTAAAATAAATGACAAGTATTTAAATTGCATTAAAAGTAAATGACGGTATGTAAATTGAGAAATTCTAGTGGCTATTAATTTTTTAAACCTTTTTAAACCCGCACCTAAATTCCAAATCACTAAATCACTTAACAAGCACTAATAAAACTACTCACTACTCATAATGATAAAATAAGCTAAGCAAAGCATTTTATACTAAAGCTACACTAATTAATTGAAAAAGGATAGAAAATGAGACCGAATTGAAGAGCCGCAAATAAACGAATATCACCCGATTTATTTAGCTAAAGCAACTAATCAAAGTCGGTCTAGCTAAATAAACCCATAAGCTCCGGCCTTAGAGGTTGGATCCGGTACGAGTCACAAATCAACAAACGTTAGGATAAAACTAATTAAACTATTTTAATAAAAACATTTATTACTAAAACTGTTTATAAAAACTTTTTACCATAAAAACTGTTTTCATAAAATATGCATTAAAATGCATATTGTTTTCCAAAAACGTATGGGCCTAGCCCAGATCAAATTTGTAAACCGAAGTTTTGAAAATCCCAACAATGAGCTCATCTTTTACCAAGTCGAAATAAGCTTAGATCTAAAGTGAGAAAACCAAATAAGCAAAGAGAAAATAGAAAAGAAATGAAATAAGCCTACTTGTGATAATATAAGCTGATTACCCAAACCAAATAAGCTATAAAAGCTTATTCAAATCAAGGCATAAAAGCTGAGAAAGAAAAAAAAAACAACTTATTTAACCAAGGCTTATAGAAAAGGTAGGAGACTTAATCAAATAAGCTTTTGTCATAGCTTGTTTGATTACAAATCTACTTCCTAAATAAGCTGGTAAATAAGCACAACAAAAGTTTATGATAAGCTATAAAAAAAAGAAAAAGGGAATAAGCTGATGAGAATAAGAACTAAAACTAAGCCAAATCCATAAGCAACCAAACACCATTCTTCAATATAAAAATAAGCCCAAACGTTTTCAATAAGCACCACCAATAATCCAACCTTCAATATTTTCACAACTGAATCAAATTATTACAATAAGCCCCGAATAAGCTGCTACAAAACCCACAATAAGCTGGCCTTAACAATCCCTTAAACAATAAGCTAGAATTGAATTACTACTACTCCTATGACGATGTTCGATGCGATAAAGTAAACGAAAGAAAAAAAACAAAATACTCCAAAAAAAAATACAATACAAAAAATGAAGATAGGATAAGGTTTTTTAAAAGGATGGACACCCTCTTTTATATCTGCGTTTTTTTTTCTTTAAGCAGTTGTAGGCCTTCATAATTTTCTTGGACATCTCTTTTAGTTGGGCCAAGTCCACTTCATTCTTCCCATTTGCACTTCTAATTTGGGCCGAGCCTTATCTTCCATGTTGGGCTGAGTTTAATTTAAGTCTTGGGCTGCACTTCTTATAATACTTGAGCTTGAAAAATAGTGGGTCGGTCCAGCCCATATAAAGGGTATCGAGTCGATCCAATAAAAGATGCAGGCACCGTCGGACTCGAATTCTCGCGCTCTTTTCGATCCCGTGCTCGGTTCTGTCCGATTTTTCTTTATTTTTGTCTATTTCTTTAATATCCGTACCTGCACATACTCAAACACAAAACAACATATATTTGCAATTTTTATTATGTTTTTGGTCTTTTGAGTTCGTTTTTCATGGTAAAAGGTATGTATAAAATAGCGAACACCAAATTCCCCCATACTAAAGTATTGTCTTGTCCTCACGATTAGCAATAGAAAGAAGATATAATGGATAGCATGGTTCCACCCACGAACGCCTTGTTTTTTTGATTTTGTTAACCGAAGTCACAAGCTCGACTCGACCCCGAATCATTGGTCCATGGGGGAGCAAGTGTGAAGAGTAAAATCTCCATCTGAGGTTCCGCCATTCATGTGCAAAATGGGAAAGAACAGTAGGAACAAGAGAAAGCAACTAGAAAAATACCAGTTGATCTATTCTGATATAGGACCATCATTGTCTACTGGAAAACCATTAACTTAGGAAGAAGCTAAAAGAGAGGCATTGGCCATCGATATTTGCAAAAGATATTCTCTACTGGAGGAGGAAAGACCAATAATCGAAACTGTGGCATACAGTGACAAGTATAAAAAGATATGTAGGAAACTAGAATTAGGGGGGGTGAATAGTTTACTGGTTAATTATCCGTTTTAAAACTTTGCTTATAAAATGGTTTGATTCGAGTTGTATGTCAATCAATCAACAATATGAATCACAACTAAACAATCTAATGTAATGAACTAAATAAACAATAACAATATAAAGAGATAAGGAAAGAAACGATCAAACCAAGACACCAAGATTTATAGTGGTTCGGCTACGAAGCACCTCTTCGCCCTACTCCACTCCTCGAGTACTCCACTCGAGATTTCACTATGTCAACAAGCTCCCTTTAGGCGGAGAAAACCATTTACACGTCGCTTACTTTCTTTTCCGATACTAAGCTAGATGTCGAGTCCTAATCTTAGCTAGAACCAATCTAAGACTTCACTAAGTCTTTATACACTCACAAGATATATACTCTTGGATTGACACACAATCCAATTCACACAAATACACAATTTACACTATTGGATCTACACACAATCCAATTTACACAACACCACAAAGAAAATATAATGAAGATTTATGATCTTGAGGAGGAGGAAAGAGATCACTTGATAATAATTCATTTCTAGATGAATACGATTGTTCTTCTCTTACACTTGATTAGAAGAAGGGAGGAAGAGGGAATTAATCACTTGAAACAAGATCAAGATATGTTAGTGATCAAGATATGTGTTCTAGAAAGAAAGAAAGAAAAGAGAAAAGTAGATCTGAGAAAATTCACGGCAATAGGTTCTGTTTTTCAGATGGGGTGGCCCAGTATTTATAGGAGACAAAAAGAGCCGTTACTCTGTTGGCGGTCCCGGTGGTCCCTAATATATTAGGGGGCCGCCAGGCCTATAAGGGGGCCGCTCGTAGAGTACGCTTCTCTTTTTGTCTTTTAGTGGGGAAGGTGTTATCTGTTTTGGAACCTTCCATTTGGGGGGAAAAATCTGATTTCAAATTTAATGTTTTAATAAAACATTTCTTTTATGAATAAATATTTTGTGTATATATTTTTGTAAATACACTTTTGTAGAAATGTAAGGTTTAAGAAAAATAATTTCTTGATCACTAATCATGTTTAATGATTTGTTTATCCATACCTTAAGTGATTAATCTTAGAAATAGAATTTTACGATTAGTAATTTATAAACGTTTAATTTTATCGTAAACGTTTTTACATTTTGTTATTATCAAAACATCGAGAGGTCGAAAAATATAAATAACGTTTTTAGACATTATTTGTATTAACAATCTCCCCCTTTTTGATGATGACAAAATATAAACTCATTTAGTATAAAAATAGAAGTTTATAAATTACTAATGAGTTTAATTCCATTTCTCCCCCTTTTTGTCGAATCCAAAAAGGTTGATCGTCGAATTGTAGTAGAGAGAAAGAAATCGACGATTGAAGACTCCCCCTTGATGTAAGCTCCCCCTTGTTCGGGGCACCAAGGGATCGATCTTACGATAATTTGTTTGCTACAAAACAAAGTTAGAAGTACAAGTGCAAACCAACATAGCACGACAAATATCTCAAGAGTATAATCCACACTTTAGAAACTCATAAATAAAGTGCATTCAAATTCCTAGAAAGATCATATATAGCCATATAGGACAATATATGATGATACAACATAAGATAATCATAATCTAACATAACATAATTAGAGCATCTAATAAAAATAAGCTAGTAGATGATTCATGGCTTCATGAGATGTGATACCTAAAAGGTAATGAACATTTATTTGAGCAAATTAATCATGTAGGAGTGATTAATTGAAGAGTGAAAATGATGAAGATGATGAATCATTATGGTAATGGACTCGTTCATACATAATGACAGTTTAATCCATGAAATATTTAGTGTACGTTGGGTTTTTTAATAGCGTTATTTTGGGCTTATTAACAGATGGGCTACGTTTGGTTATTGGTTAATCTCTTTACAAAGTTTTAAGTTTTTTTTTACTTATTTTCAACTCCAACAACTTATTTTTTTAAAGCTTGCTTATTTGTGGTCCACAACATTTGAAAAACAAAGATCCATCATTCTCGCTACAAGGACGTTGGTGATATTTGGTGGTTTCTGTTAAAGACAAAAGCAAGATAGCACGTTTTTTGGTTTTTTGGTTTTTTTGTGACAGAACCAAACAAACAAGGTTTGTGTGCAACCGCTCTAGCACAACCGAACTAGTTTGCCGAACTAAGCTGAAGACCCGAACTAGTCAAGTTCCTATAAGGAACCGATCTAGTCATTTTCTTAAAGGAACCGATCTAGTCGTATTCCTTAATGTTAGGATTATGAAAAAGTCTCGGTCACCCCCGTGTATTGTTTAGTATAGCATAGCTCGTAGTTAGAAAGAATCACTTGTATATATACCCCTTCCCACCCATGGGAAGGGGTTGGTTGTTTTCATTTCTTGCTAATACATTTCACTTGCACTTTCTCTCACTAGAAAGACACTTTCTCTCTCTAAGACTAATTAGCCAACCCATCATCTATTGCTTGTGTTATGATCTCTTGTATACTACAATTGGTATCAGAGCACATGGGATGATTAGCTAGATTGTGTGTGCGTTTTCTTGGTTAGTTTAGATCAAAAGTGTGGTTTTAGAAGGTTTATGGTTTTATTCTTGACACTCTTTGATTCTCATGTTTGTAATGTTAAAGTAAGTGTTTTATAGTTGTTATAACTCTCTAGGACCAAGTTGTGCAAAAGAAACCAAGTGAAAACGTTCAAAAGGGTGATTTTTAAGGGTTTTTTTGGTGAAAAAGTTCGTATCTTCGTCGTTGCGTTTTGACCTTCTGTGACATTCTTGGTTGCGTTTTGGGTGAAGGAAGCATATTGCGTTTTGATCACTGCGTTTTGACCTAGACGCTGCGTTTTGGTCTTTGCGTTTTGGTCGTTGCGTTTTGACTACAGGTTGCGTTTTGAAGACTTTTGTTGCGTTTTGACTAGGGGATACTCTGCCCAATTTTTTAATTGGTTGCGTTTTGATCAAATCGCAACATTGCGTTTTGATAGAACCGTAGGAGTCTCCATTGCGTTTTGACTAGAGACTCTTCATTGCGTTTTGAGAAGTTTTGCGTTTTGATAACTCCTCATTGCGTTTTGATAATTCTTCATTGCGTTTTGACCCAAAACTTCACTGTTTTTGACAAAACCTCAATCAACATTAAGTTAACGTTAACTCAACCAAACCAAACCTCAATCAAACAACATATCACCTAATCCATCAAACAATCATCTCTTTTAACATACAATCACTAATCATTGATCGATCAACATAATCATATCACCAGTAATCATTATGGCTAATCTTTCAGAGGACATCCAATGTGCCGGTTCCGATACCCGACCACCGATGCTTGATAAAGCTGACTTTGTTCAGGCAACAAGTGTTAGTTATACTGTCGGGGTAAGGATAATGGGATAAACATCTTAAAATCAATTGATGAAGGACCATTTCAGATGGATAGACCACGCGAGGAATCATGATGAAGATACAGAAGGTCCAATCAATCTAGGTCCTGAACGACCTCGTGTTTATTCGGAACTGTCACAAGAGGAGAAGGACAGGTATAATGCAGACATCCGAGCAACAAACATCATACTTCAAGGTCTACCAAAAGATATCTATTCACTCATAAATCATTACATCGATGCTAAAGACATATGGGACAATGTGAAGATACTCTTGGAAGGATCGGAACTAACAAAGGAAGACCGTGAATCACAACTGTATGATGACTTTGAACACTTCCGTCAGAACAAAGGCGAAACCATTCACAGCTATTATGTTCGGTTTGCCAAGCTCATCAATGACATGCGGAACATCAAGATGACAATGTCAAAAATTCAGCTGAACTCAAAGTTTGTGAATAACATGCTGCCGGAATGGGGAAGATTTGTTACAGCTGTGAAACTTAACAAAGGATTGAAAGATTCAAACTTTGATCAACTATATGCTTACCTGAAGCATATAGGCACATGCCACACGAGAACAAGACTGATGGGGGGGGGGGGGGAACGTCTCACACAACAGACAGTTGATCCTCTTGCCTTGATGTCCAATGTTTCACATCAACCGTATCATTCTCAGTCATCAACGAATCCACCCAACACATATCATCAACCACATTCTGCTGACACCTCACAATCTGATCTGGGAATTTCTCCAACTGAAAACCTAATCGAGAACCTAACCAACACACTTGCCTTACTCACCCAGTCATACAAAACTTTCCTTCCTCAAACAAACAATCAACTCAGAACCTCTTCCAACCCAAGGAATCAAGCTACGGTACAAGACGGCAGGGTGATTGTTCAGAATGTACAGGGTAGACAGAACAGAGGACAGGGTAACAGTGCACGGGGAGCAGGAGCAGTTGGTTATGGGAGAGCACAGAACAGAATGGGGAATGCTAATCCGGGTCAAGCCAGGCAGGTTAAGTGCTACAACTGCAACGGGTTAGGTCACATAGCGAGAAACTGCACTCAACCCAAGCGTCCACAGAACTCCGAATACTTCAAAGACAAGATGTTGCTAATGCAAGCTCAAGAGAATGGGGTAATATTGGATGAAGAGCAGTCATTGTTCCTCGCTGGTGGACTGGACAATGCTATTGATGAAGATGTGGATGAGCAACCTGTTCAAGACTTAGCTCTCAATGTGGATAATGTGTTTCAAGCTGATGACTGTGATGCGTATGATTCTGATGTTGATGATGCTCCTACGGCACAAACCTTGTTCATGGCTAATCTTTCATCCGCAGATCCAGTTTATGATGAAGCCGGTCCGTCTTATGATTCGGAAGTCTTATCTGAGGTACAAGATCATGATCACTATCAAGATGCTGTTTGTGATCATCATGAGGAACACGAGATGCACGACGATGTTCAACCAAACCACGTTGTTGACTCACATGCTGATTATACGAGTGATAGTAATATGACTCCTTATGATCAGTATGTAAAGGACAACGCAGTACCGGTTGTACAAAATAAGGCATCTAAGGTTCCAAATGATGCATATGTGATGATAGATAATGATTTGCATGAATCTGATGTCACACCAGTCTCTCACACACATCAGAATACAGTAGCTAATAATTTGTTAAATGCTGAACTTGCCACATATAAGGAACAAGTGGAACTGTATGAAAGACGGGCCAGGTTTGAATTAACTGAACGGGAACAAAAGATTGATGAGCAACTAAGAATAGTTATTTGTGACCGTAACATTAAGGAAGAGAATTTGAAAAAGGAACTTCATTCTGTTAAATTGCAACTTGCGTCTACCATCCAACATAACAAGTTAATGGTAGATGAAGTTACATCTTTGAAAAAGGATTTTAATCAGAAAGAAAATAAATTCCTTGAAGAATTTTTGGACTTAAAGGCTTTAAAAGATAAGGTCGAGGATAAGTTATACAAACAAGGCCAGTCTATTCAAACAGTTCACATGTTATGTAAACCTAGGTCTTATTATGATGAAGTGAATAAGGTAGCTATTGGCTATAAGAACCCCTTATGCGGTCATCGTGCAAGACAGTCAGCCATGCCATGTTTCGTGGTCTGTAATTGTCCACTAATCATGCACCGGCCGTAGTACGTGACTGTGAGGAAACCCTAGAACTGTCTGAAATCTCTAGGAAGAAAATGCTTGATAAAATGAAATCTAAGGAATGTGTGGATAATAAGGTCAATTTCACACCGCCCAATTATGTGAAAGAGAATTTTCTTGCGACCTTTACACCACAGAAACAACTGACCCCGGAACAATTATTTTGGTCACAAGACATTGTTAAGATGAAAGCTGAAGCTCTCAAAGAGCAGAACACCAGACCAATCAAAGCGTTGACTGTGTATCCTCCAAATACACCTGCAACGCTTGTCCCCAGAGTGCTTCCAACCAAAAGTCAAGTGAAAATTAATATTTTTACACTTAGACAACTTTTTTCAGAATTTGAGAAAACATGTAAAAAGAGAATTACACCAACTGGGATCACTGAAGGGGAAAGGGGTTTTGAACAAACCAAGACATGTTACCTCACGGAGGTCATTCCATTTTTCAAAACTCTTCAAGAACATTTTGAGGGCATTCAAAAGGCTCTAACAAAAGAAGTTAAAGAAATGAGTGATGCCTTTGATGAGTTGGAAGCTGAACTTGACCAAAGTATTGTTGATAGGAAACATGATGAGATTGAACGGAAAAACCTTCTTATTGAACATGATAATATAATCGCTGATGGCTTGTCTAAAGAAGTGTTTTATGTTGCATCGAATTCTGAGCTTAATGTATCTAGATTTACTGAAATGCAAAAGGCTCAGAATGTTGTCAAAGCCCGTTGTCTGGAACTTGAAGCAGAGCTTTCTAATTTACGTGATAATATCCGTAAGGATGATTATAACGAACTTTTAAACCGGTTTTCCAATCTTGAGGTAAATCACCTAAACTTACAGTTAAAGTATCAAAACCTTAAAGATAGTTTTCAGAATAAACCGTCTTCATCCGTTAATGATACTCCTGATTTTAACTCCGTTTTTGTGATCGGTCAAATGAAAGCTTCACTTCAAGGAAAAGACAACGTCATCCAAAAGCTGAAAATGCAAATATCTCAACTTAAGGAGACCCGTAGTGAACTAGACCGAACACTTGATTTTAGGGCCCGAGACTTTCAGATCTCACAATTAACTGAAAAGGTTAATGGTTTTCAAGAACAAAATGAGCTTTTTAGGGCAGAAAATGCAAAGATTAAGCAGCACTACAAGGAATTGTATGATTCGATCAAGATTACACGTGCTAAGCATACAGAACAGATAACTGCCCTTAAAAATGAAAATGAGAGTCTAAAGGTCCAACTACAGAATACGGTCTCATGTGTCACTACAAATCAGGTTAAACCAAAAGTACTTGCACCAGGAAAGTATGCTATAGATGTTGAACCTATTCCCCCTCGTAATAGGAACAATAGGGAAGTTCATCTAGTTTATCTCAGGCATCTTAAGGAAAGTGTAGATACACTTCGTGATACACTTCGCGACATAGTGGAAGAAGCCAAAGCTGAAAGACCTTTAGATAGTTTACTCAAATTTGCTTGCCGGTACACTAAGCACTCTCAGGAACTCTTAGAATATGTATTTGGCACATGTCCAAAGGTCTTTAATCAACAAGATAAGAAAGCATGCTACCACCGCCTTAGAAAAAAGCAAGTTGCCTTTGAGGACCAAATTGGCAACATCAAGTAGTACTAACACAAACATGTAGAGCCAATGTATCACATCAGAAAATCTAATGTCCCTGTGCCTCCTTCTACAGGTAAGCTTTTGCACTGGTGCTTAGCGTATCTCAGCCTAGGAGCATACTCAAGAAACAAAGGATCCCCCTCCAGCAAAGAGTGACAGCTATGAAGAAAAGTAGAAGAACCACTTAGTTTATAGATCTAGTCTTAGAACACAACGACGTGTTCGAATCTAGATTAGCTCTAAGACGTACTGTAATTAATTCGCATTCTCATTCTGTGTGCCAAACAGTAACAAATGTATATTTTCGGCTAATCAATGATATGTGAGTGGTTACTTATTTTGAACTCTGTGAATCCTCCCCAATGTTAAAAATTGTTGTGCGTCATGTTGAGCGAGTTGGAAAACCTAAGCCAGTTAAACAAGTAGGGAAAAAGCCAAACACATTCAAACAAGTATTGAAACAACAGCAATTACACATGTGTGGAAACCTAAACATATCAAACAACAAATTTGAGGAAACCCAACTGGCAAACACACTAACAATATTGGTTATCAATGGAGACCCACATGGAAGAACATTCACCCTAAGTGTAATCATGCCCTTTAACTAGGTTCACTAAACTTACAAGAAATGTCACCTATCTGCTTGTGCTGCTACCAATCGGAACCCAACCAACATTGGGGATCCCAATTTTTCCAAACTCTCCTATACTTCGTCTGTTTTCAAATGCAGGTCATTAAACAAATTGTCTCCTTTTGGTATTTGGACTAGGCTGCTCAAAACATATATCGGTGGATCGCTCACGGCTCATGAATTTTCGTAAAATAAGTTCATCGGGACAGTTAGGTTCGGGAATGATCACTTTTGTGCTATATGGGTTTATGGAGATTATGTCTCATCTGTGATAGTGTATTCCCAGGGTATACTAAGTGAAGGTCTGGGGCATAATTTGTTCTCTTGTCGGTCAATGTTATGTATTCAGATTTGGAGGTTGCTTTCAGAAAGCATTCGTGTTATGTTCGTGATACGGAGGGTGTAGAATTACTTAAAGGGTCCCGTGGCTCTAATTTATACACTATCTCTATTGAAGACATGATGAAGTCCTCCCCGATTTGCTTACTATCAAAGGCTTCCAAGAACAAATCATGGTTATGGCATCGTCGATTAAACCACTTGAACTTCGGTACCATCATGATCTTCAAGAAAAGACCATGCTCGAGCTTACTAGATTGAAGATTGAAAAAATCATCTATGTTCTCAGCCTGTCAATTAGAAAGAGCAAAAAGCAAGTACCCACGAAACCCAAAACTGAAAACACCAATTTGGAAGTTTCTAAACACCCTTCTATGGACTTATGTGGAACGATGCGTGTGCAAACGATAATGGGAAGAAACTATATCTTGTCATCATCGATGATTAATCTCGGGTTTACGTGGGTTAAGTTTTTGAGACCCAAGATAGAAACCCCTGCATTGTCACAAATTTCTGATCGGCAAATTCCAAGTCGGTTCTCAACAAAACAGTAAGATTCCAATGCACCGACAATGGCACGGAATGTTGTAAACAAAAACATTGTAAGCCACTATGAAAAGGTAGTCATTTTCATCAAAGACTGTTCCAAGAGGACTCCACAAGCAGAACGAAGACGTTGTCGAAAGAAGGAACCGTACTCTTGTCGAGGCGGTTATGCGACGGACAATGTAATTTTTTTTCCAAGGCACGAGATGTTTCTTGGGCCGAAGCTGTGGCTACTGCTTGTTACACCCAAAACCGTTCCCGTTTATTCACACACGTCACTGAGAAAACCACATATGAGCTAGTACAAAACGATAAAAAGCCTGATCTCACAGTTTTTCCGAGTCTTTGGTGCTCGTGTTACCCTACAAATGACAGTGAGAATCTTGGGAAACTACAACCGACGGCTGATATCGGAATCTTTGTTGGTTACGCACCAAACAGGAAGGGTTACAGAATTTACAACAAAAGGACCCGACAAATAATGGAGACTATTCATGTTACATTCGATGAGCTGACTGAGCAAATGGGCTCCTGTAACATTCAGTTTCAGGACCCACCACCATCCTGTTGACGCCTTGGGACTATCAGTCGGGTCTCCGTACCAAATCCGTCACCTGCTATACCATTTGCACCTCTCCCACGAATAAAGAATTGGAGATCTAATACCAACGCATTTTTTGATGATATTTTAATCACCGGGTATCCATCGAGAATCTAATCCGGTCATACCTACTGCAGGTGAGCCATCCCGGAAGTTAATCGTTTTGCTCTGCAGCGGATCCCGAACCAGTTTGTAAATGAGTTACGCCCAACTAATAACTCTGAAGCTTCATCATCTGGGGAAAATCCAACATACCTGAAACCAGCCAATCCAACCCCAACATCATGAAACATGTCCGGAAATGGACTGGCTCTCATCCTCTTGACAACATCATTGGGAATCCTTCAAGACCGGTCTCTACTAGGAAACAACTTGCTATAGATGCTTTGTGGTGCTTCTACAATTCCGTACTGTCCAAAGTAGAACCGGAAAAACTTTTCAATCTGGCAGCTACTGAAGACGTCTGGTTTTTACAAGCCATTGCAATACGAAATCCATGAATTTGATCGACTGACGTATGGAATTAGTACCACCTCCAGACAGTGCCATGATTATTGCTCTCAAGTGGATTTATAAGGTGAAGCTTGATGAGTATGGTGATGTGTTGAAAAACAAGGCACGTCTTGTAGCAAAAGGATTTCGTCAAGAGGAAGGTCTAGATTTTGAAGAATCCTTCACCCCGGTTGCTCGTCTTGAAGCAATCAGGATATTCATTGCTAATGCCGCCAGCAAAAACATGACAGTTTATCAAATGGAACCGAGAAAACTGCATCTTCAATGGCGAGCTCAAAGAAGAAGTCTTGCCACCACCCGGAAGGCTTTGTTGACAGAAATGACCAAGAAACGCCACAACATGTGCTATCGTCTGAAGGAAAGTACTTACGGGTTGAAACAGCTCCTCGGGCATGGATGACACTATGTCAAGGTTTCTTCTGCTCAAGATTCTCCAAGGGGTGTCGTCGATCCCACCATTGTTCGATTCTCGCAAAAACCAGGCATAACACACTCTTCTGTTTCAAATATATGTTGATGGATAATCAATTTGCCTCTGACCGAACCCCAAAGACAGAGACGTTTTTCTAATGAAATGAGTTCTAAATTTTCAAATGTCCGATGATGGTCAAATATCATTTTTTCTTAGGTTACAAATCTCTCAAAATTCCTAGAGGCATTTTCATAAATCAAGCTAAATATGCACATGAGATTTAAACGAAATCTGATCTTCATAAAGTGACCCTGTTGACCTCCTATGTAGAGCGAACAAAACTGGATGAGGACCTCTCAGGATCCCCTTGACCAGACCAAGAATCGCAGCCATGATTGGGGTGGTCCCAGAATTAACCTCACACCGTAGACCTGACCTGTATTGCGAGTTCATGTGTGCTATATATCAATCTAGGCCCACGAAAAATGCACCTTGAGGCCAGTTAGAACAGGTCCCCTTTCGGTCATCCTCCAAGGATCCATCAATATGGGTCTTTGTATCCGAAAGACACCGCCATGGCACTACAGATACGCAAATGCAGATCAATGCAGGTTGTCAGGACACTCGCAGAAGTACAATCTGGCAGTGCCTCAGTTTCCTTGGTGATAAGTAAGTCAGCTGGTCCATCAAAGAAGCAAACATGCACTCTATCCTCGTCTACAGAAGCGAATACATCGCGATGGTCTGGTTGCTCTGTGCCCACATCCTATGGATCGTCCCAATTTCAGATTATGGCTTTGCATACATCGCATCCCTATGTACTGTGACAACAGAGTGCCATACTTCTTTGCTGCAACAACGTTCATCGCCCCAGCATTCTCATGTCTAAACTCATCACATCCGACAATCAATTTCATCAGAGAACAAGTGGAAAAAGGAGTGGTTGAGTTGTATTTCGTGAGGACAGAGTATCAACTGGCAGATATATTCACTAAGGCGCTGCCAAGAGAACGATTCGAATTCATTCTCCCGAGGCTTGGCATGAAGTGTATGAAGCCGGAGACACTCAAAAGTCTTCAGGATGATCAGGATGTGTAACGGATTGGCTTCACGTATCCTTTGTAAAAATGTGATTTGTATATATGTACATACTTAAATCCAAAAGAAAATACAAAAATAAGAAAATTGAAAATTCCAAAAATAGTTTTTCTTCAAGACATGTCTTTCGTTTATCGATAACATTTACGGTCCTAGCAATGTCGTTCAATAATGACACGGGTCTTTAAATGAAGCTCGAACGGAAGTTTAAACCTTTCAAAACATGTCTAATTGGCTTGCAGTTATTTCAGACTGTAACCCGCTTTTCAAAATGAGGAAAGCTCGTCGCCAAAAAGACGGCTGTTCCTAACAACGGGTGATTAGGTTCTCCCGGGCAAGGATTATCTTATATCCTTGCAACCTTGATCTAATGTACGCTTCAGTGCATTATTTCTTGATTAAGAAGAGAAGTCTTCTTTTATCCTCGTAATTTTCCGTCTATGATTCTTCAGAAAATTATTTGGATCTCACGTGGTGGTTTAAAGCGGATTTTTTAAGTAATCGGGCTTGGTTTTTCATAAATTTGACACTCAATCAACGACTACAGCTCTTTAAATAGAAAACGGGTCATTGATTGAGGGGGAGAGTGGTCTTTCGAATTTATGACATCTTTCAGGCATTTTTTTGTAACTAACGGGGTTATGGTTTAAGGGGGAGTTAAACTAGTGTTAACTGAAAAAGGTCCAATTGTGTCAATTATATGCATGTTTAGGGTCTTATGAGCTATTTGCTACTTGCATCCTAGGTTCATTAAATGTGTAGGACCATTTGTGTCACTTCCTAAAAGTCACTCAATCCATTAGTTGCTATGTGTTCCTAAATGCTAAAGAAATATGAAAAGTGAGGGACCAATGGTGTAACTTATCCTTATACATAATAAAGAATAAAAAGAAAAGGGACCATTTATCCTAAATGTGGAAAGTGAAAGTTGTTGAACAAAAAGGTGGTATTGGCAGTTTGACTGGAGTGGTCAAACATTACAAATTCAAGTCAAACTTGTTGCGAGTCACATTCTCAAATTTCTTTCTCTCGTTGCGTTTTGATTGGTCTGAGATTACTAAAGCATTTCTTTGCTTAAGATCCTCGTGTAAACACCTCATCGAATCAAGGGTTAGTGTGCTTAATTATTGGGTTTTCGTTTTTCTTAAATGCTAGATTCCAATGCCTAAATTGATTCCCCGCCCCGTACATTAATGTCCCTATAACGTTCGAGTGGTGATTGTCAGTTTAGAATAAGTCTAGGCTGCGATTTGTTAAAATATTCATGTTGCGTTTTGTGGTTATGATTGTTGTTGCGTTTTAGGATTTAAAGGCCACATTCATGTTGCGTTTTGTGGTTATGATTGTTGTTGCGTTTTAGGATTTAAAGGCCACATTCATGTTGCGTTTTTGTTCGTTATGGATTGTTGTTGCGATTTAGGATTAAAAAGGCCACATTCATGTTGCGTTTATGTGGTTATAATTGTTGATGCGACTTTAGGATTTAAAGGCCACATCATGTTGCTTTTGTGGTTATGATTGTTGTTTGCGTTTTTAGAAATTTTAAAGGCCATAATTCATCGTTGCTTTGATGATATAATAAATTGACTTGCGTTTTGATATATTTGATACAAAACGAGACTCAAAAAACGCAACTCGTTGCGTTTTGAAATTTAAAGAATTTTTATATTAAAATAAAGAACCCTCTATTTCAAAATTTTCTAAAAGGTTTTGCTTTTGAACGTGTTTTGAATATTATAAGCATTGCGTTTTATTCTTGCGTTTTGACTTTTTGTTGGTTTTGAGAATGAGACTGTGCCGTTTTGACTTAGTTGCGTTTGAGAATGATTGCGTTTGAACTTTGTTGCGTTTTAGTATAGACTGGCGTATTTGACTTAGATGCGTTTTGAGAATGGACTTTGCGTTTTGACCTAGTTCGTTTATGAGAATGACTACTGCGTCTTCTGCCCTAGTTGCGTTTTGATATCCTCCGCGTTTGAGTCGAGCATGTCAAAATACCCTTAGCGTTTTGGTCATAATCTTGTCATAGATTTAACCGTTGCTTAGAGTGTCTCAACCATTTGCATCTTGTTCAGCTTTGGATGTAAACTGCATTTTGAATTCGTGTGGTTATATTCATGGTCTTGTTCTCCTCTTGAATGAGTTATCATCCGTTATCTCTAGATTGATCAATCTCACTGATTAATCACTCTACACCTATCTAAAAGTGATTCTTTTCTCCTGATCGTGTGCATACATACTTAACCTTACTTCCGTGGCATAATGCTCTCGATCTAACAACCATTATCTGCATGCTCGTTCGTCTATGATTGTAACTTTGCAGAATCAATGGCTAATGCTGAACAAGCTCCCCCCAAGGCCTCACCCTTTCGTAACTGATGAACAAATCGTGCCACGCAAATCATGGGAGCCAATTGGAAAAGCAACTGCAATCTGAATGAAGAAAAATCACAACTCAAGTCCAATTTTCAAGATACTGTGGACATTCTCAACAAACAAACTCATTATAGCTTTTTACAGCGTCATCATCAATACCCGGCTATCTTCCATTCAAACAAATCTGGGATACTATTCGTTTGAAAGTAAAGCTAGAAGTTATAGGTGTCAACTTGACGAGCAATGGTTTTAATCTCAATCAAGACACACCCGAGATGCCCTTCAAATCACACCATATCGACAACGAACCGGCCTTCTCTTCTCCTCCAACGCCAGATACCCTTGTTGAATTTGTTCATGAGTTGGGTATCCAAAGGAAGTCTTGCACTTGTCCAAATCACCACTAATGATGTTCCAACCGTGGAGGCACTACAACCATTATTCAATCTTGCCTTACGGGAAAAACTTTTGATTTGAAAGGGCCGAAGCCCCAGCGCTACAATCCTTTGGGGGGTATTGTCAATCGAGCTCACAGTCGACTATGCTGAAGGAGGGGGAAGAATCAACTCAATCCATCCACAAACCTTCACAAAGACAAAAGAAATTGGCACAACATACTCTGGTGAAGAAGAAACACTCGTATCCTTATTCCAAGTATCAGGTTCACCAAGATTGATTCATATTTCACCTGCAACGGCCTGCACAAACATCCCACCCAAGACCAGAGTCTCCACTCCATTTGCCTACCGAGAACCTGTACTAGGTCATCCTCAAGTTCAGTGCTAGGGAAGCAAAACGAGAAGTATTTGGGATGACAATACTAATGATCTCATCAAAGGATGTCATTCGTTCGAGAGCAGACTACTATGATGCTTATCTTGAAAAAGTTGCACAGCATCAAAGGTACATCGCGGGTGAGGAACTAAGTGATCCTGAATCTCCTGCACCAAAGCCAGCCAAACTTACCAAACAAGCAAAACCAAAGGCAACTGAGCTATCAACCGTCAAATCTAAAACCAAGGCGTCTAAACCTGCACCGGCCAAACCTAAGGAGAAGAAGCGCAAGCCAGTGTCAGAACCGTCTGAGACCCAACAACTACCCAAGCGTGCTAAGGCAGGGAAAGTGACCAAGAAGAGAACTATTAAGAGTTCTAAGCAGCTGATAGATGAATTCATTGATGAAGGGGTTCCTGCTACTAAACCCAGCCCATGAAGACACAGAAGAGCAATACTGCAAAAGGTTCAGAAGAAATTTAACAATGCATACCCAACACAAAAGGGTCCTCTCCCTCCTGTAAGTTTTCAGGGAGCCTTACACCTAGGGAAACTTCACCACTACCAGAAGGTGCAGGAAGGGGAAAGAGGAAAGTAGGTAGAGGAAACAAGCAGCCCAATTCTCCTCAACTCTCCAAACTCCAAAGAAGAAGAGCTCGGCACAACAGTATAAACCTTCAGAGACATACTCCGTACCACATGAATCACAGCTGAGCCAAGAACTTCCTCTCTATATGCTAAACATGGATTATCTGGACAGTGATACGGAGTCGATGATGAAATCCTTCAGTGGGTAGAAGTGGACACAGAACGAAGGCCACGGCGTAGATCAAACCCTGGTACCACCTAAAAAAGATGAAGCTAGGCTGGATCACACCCTTGTACAACACAACGAAATGAAGGCCAGGGCTGGACCAAACCCTAATGACATTAACATTGCTGAATCTTTCTACCATTACCAACTCCGAGTGTTCTCCGCTGGACCAAACCTTTGAACTCTCGGATTTTTGAGATCACTAGTCCCTCAGTCAAACCACCTCAACCTGAGCATAATGGATGAAGGGTATTCACCGTCCTCATCATAAATAAACCCTGATGTGCATATGATCTAAAGCTCACGGTTGATGAACAGGTGATACCTAAGACCTACAGCTCTACAGGGCATTATCTTCTTTACAACATCTCGCAAAGATTTTAGCTTTGTGTCAATTCTTGAATGACAAACCTGTCTGAGGCCAATAATGAGAAGACAACAGCTGACACTGAGGCTGAATCAAGGGCATCCCGACACTATAGGGCATCGTCAAGAGGTATCTTCTAATCACCCCTGCCGATGACACACGCGTTGATCGAACCTCGTTTCTAGACCTCATTCACCTAATGTCATTGGCCTCTACCAACCATCACAATCACAACTGCAGCAACAACAACAACGACTCTTTCCACTATCCACCTTCATCTTCAACAAGGGTTCATCAGAGTCGCTTCTCATTAAGCGCATGGGGTGAACTCGACAACACATAGCACCGTGTAAGAAGAAAATCAAGCTCCTGGAATCACGGTTAACAAACAGGGGACAGGATCCGTAAGTTGGAAGACCATGGATTGTTCCAACATGATCCAAGAGAGGAGAACGACGAAGTTATTGAATCCACATGAATTGACCGAAAAATAGAAGAATCGGTTAAGGAAGTGGTTAGTTTATCTGTAAAACAGGCAATGAGACTCCTCTCGGCTCGAATTTAAGATCTCCCACATCTGACATGAAGGAAATTCCTGCTCCAACGCATGGTTGGAGGAGAATTACGACAAGGGACATGCTGAACACCGAATAGCATATGAAAGCACTACAGGGCTCAATCCAATCGTGAATGAATATGGGACTTTGATGATGATAAGGCACAGAAGGAAACAAAAGAAAGGTAAAGCAAGACACTCCAAAGCCTCCCCCTGGGTCGCCCCTCCATCACCACCAACCGTCCTCCTCCACCACCGTCAGGCGCATTCCAGGCGCTTCTGGCATAACCGGTAGCTATCTGATCCTGCCCAAGCTCCTCCTCCACCACCTCCCCAGTCTCATCCCAATCTGTCAGGAAGATCAGTCAACAGGCACTGCAGCCCCAAGTTCCTCAAAGACAGCTGCATCAGCTGAATACTCTGCGTGGACAACGACTGACTCCCAGAATAAGCCGTCAATCACACAGATTCCTGACGATCTCTATATGGATGAGGATACCACCGCAGATGTACAAGTACTCTCTATATGATAGAGTCGACGTGATCATGTTCCTATAGTCAACCTGAGACAAAGCTGGTGGAAACCTCTCACTGAAGACAGACCGAACCACATCCAGATACCGCTTAGACTATTCCATCAACTGTATCTGTCCATGCCAACACACAACAGGGCCCTCTGCTACTTGAAAGTCGACATATGCGCAACCACAGGAGAACTCGCTACTTGCTTTAAACCGGGGATATGGCGACTTTTAAATGGACTGGTTTTTTGTAACAACAGGAATCTCTGAACTTACTCCCAAAGGACCTGAAGGCCCTGCATTCGAAATAACATCAACTGATTCATCCTGACGTGATTCATCTGCAATTCCAAATGGAAGAATGCACAAACTTCTTACAGAACAAGTGGATGATGCAATCATCATTACAATACGTCAGCAAGCCTCTCGTCTGGGTAAACCAGGCCCTGTAGCCATTCAACCGGACTTCATTTCTATCAACAAAGAACCTGGAGTATTTACGATATGTCGCAAAAGTAGGCAGACCAGCCTTGTTAATAATCTCGAAGTTGAAGGCGCATGTTACCTGATGTCGGATTGGAACAAACTGGTTGCCTGGATCAGTTCTGGATTGGAAGGGATGCAAGAATGACATTGGCGGCTATTATTTATCTCTCATTGGTAGGGTTCAACGACAGACGATTCTACATTGACCGATTCTCATCTGAAGGAGCCGCCGAGCAGATAAGGACTCATATGCGTAGCTTAAGCGTCGTCCTGAATCGAATTTTTCAAGTATGGGTACTACAATATGAAGAAAATAGTCCTTCGTCGACGAGCTGATCAAAGATACAATATAGCAGAAAGGGACATCAAACACATGTACCCAAGGACTTTGAAGATCTGTACTTGTAAAATCTTCAAAGGTCACTAGAACACCTATCACCCGAAGACAAAAAAGTTTTCTAAACCGTACAAAGATTCAACCTATGGACCAAAAACTGTTATTCGACAACCGTGTAAAATACTTTTCAGTTGGGAATAGAGAGTTACCAAACACAGCTAAACCTCACCAAACCTCGATGGGAAGCCACTGAATTGAATTCAAGGCATGACACACAGTCATAGGTGACTCTCTAAGGGCAAGTTACATTCAGGACAAAATACGGGTTCAATGAACATGAGTTTAATAATACACAAGTCAGTGATGGCACTCTGCAACAGATTGACGAAAGCATTGGACCTATCGAGTCAAGAATCCATATCAACAGGTCTAATCCAGGGATGAACACCATATTTTTGGTCAATAGAAAGATGTGTGAAAAACAGGAGCAAGGATTCATATCGCTATCCAGAAACGGCTAAAGACACGACGTACTTTCGGATACTAGGAGCTTTGTGGGTGGAAGGATCCGAGAAGGCGACTACCGGTTGCTGAAAAGAACCGAATGAGGGGTAGTCTATTTAATACGTTGTTGTAATATGTACATTACTATGTAGTGTCTAAAACTGTAACTTAGGCTTGTATATTAAGTAACTATCTGCTTCACATTCGGATTTTATAAACCGGACACGCTTTCTCCCAAATTTTCTTAAACTTAAATCAATTGAGACCCAAAATCTCAACGGATTTGAAATTTTTGCTCGGGGGAGAAAATTGTGATTTAATATAAAATCTGATATAAAAATGTGATATTTATAAACTCAAGTGTAGGCCTCCACTATAGTGCTCAAACTTTTTTCCGAATATCGATGCACATATTAAGGGGACGAATGGATATGATGGCGAAGAGAACCAGTACCCAAAAAGACCGGACCCCGTATTACATATCGGAAGTTATTAGGAATGGTAAATGGTTAGGTACATTTCCCATGATCACGCCAGATCCAGAGGGATCTAGCCCAGAGGACAATCCACTAGTTAGTATAGAAGTCCCTTAGGAAATATTAAGAAAAAGGTAGTTTATGTGAGAAGAAGGGAATAGTGCGGACTGAGATGAAGCTAGTACTGAAATAAACCCAACAAGGTTCTAGTTATGAAGTCTCGGTAAGCACTGAAGGGGTTGAAGAATGAAAAAGAAATGTTAAAGATAAAGGGTGAAAAGAAAGCAGCCCTCCTTAATCATTAGGCAGAAACCGGGTCAATACATATGCTGTCAGAATCACAAAGTTGATTGCTGACATTGAAGACAAGTATCATGGACCCAGTGATACGCTGCACAACCCTCCCTAGCTACTCAAGATCCCTCAAAGGATTCTTGTTTCATTTCTTACGGAGATCAATACAATTCTATCGTCTCTCTCACTCCGAGTTAGACGATATTGAAAAGGTGCATGTCCGCTCCACCTCCGGCCACTAAAACCAAAAATGCACAATTGACCTAGAGCCTTGAGATCATCCCAAAAGATACCTCGCTAGGCCACTTATCCATAATGTTCTTGTTTCTCACACATACTGTGGACAGACAGAGAAAGATATTAAGAGTCCTTCCGCATAATACCTCGTGGTATTGCCAGGACCCCTCCGAGTGATACAAAAGGTACTTACGATGAAGATGGAAGATCTTCTAGAGCCAACATCAACAAGCTCTTGGTAGTGACATGTGAGATCCACTATGGATTAAGCGTGTGACAAATGGACCAAACGATATGGAGACTTCGCGACCGACATCCTTCCATGAACCAAACCTATGCGGAACTCAACTTGTCGTTGTGGTGGTCATTGACCAATCTCCCAGAAACACATCAATAAAATCTCATACCACGGCTATATCACTTATCCTAGGTTCATCTACCTTTGCGTTCATTAGGGCTTTGGCGGCTCCCAAAGTACGTTCACCATGAACTCGAAATATCTCATCACCTTCCAACGGTATTCTAACCACCTTCTCATAACATACTATCACAAACTTCCTCTGGGACAACCAGTCTATTCCCACAATCACATCAAAGCTTCCACGACTCAATGGTATCTACGAACTCCAAAGGTTACGAACAATCGAATAGGATAACAAACAAATATCGAGTCAAAGGCTAGAATGCATATTGGAGATTCCATATATGCAAGTAGTCGTGGATCAAATGACATAAGAATCCTTTGAAATAAAGGATACGTATATGCACCGAGTGAAAGCGTAACCGAAAGAAAATCAACAGGCGTACCATGACAAATAAACACAAAAAAATATCAATACGAAAGACAAAAATTCTTATACCAATTATCGACTTTACTCGAAAGGTCAAAATAAATAATGTTTTTATAAAATCAATTTAAATTAAGAAAGTCACTTTAAGTATAAAAATCATTTTAAATAATAATGAAATTGTCTTAAATGTAATCTTTGAAAAATTCCTTCTGGTTGTCATAAAAAAATCTAGAGACGGTTATCTAATGGTGTATCGTACCTTACCACTATGAATCACTTTAAACCTGCTTTTTATAATAAAATAAAAATCTATTTACAAAGATCATTTTATACACAATTTTCTACAAACACCAACACAATACTTCCAAAGGGTTTTTATAATTAGACATCAATTATAAAATATATCAATTATAAATTATGTTACTCAACAAAGGATACCATAATGCCAAAAAGGATCGTAAAACACCGTACAAACTCTAACACGATTCTATTTTTTGAAAACAAAAGAAAATACCAGGAACCATATACTCAAAATATAATCAAACGAACTTGTACATGAAAACTCATGCAAGACGTTACGTACCCAACAGAAAATGTAAGGTCTTATCCAAATAATGATCGACAAAGCAAACCTAAAAGCATCGATACTAACACGTCGCCAACGGGTTACGAAAACCAAGGGATATACAATCAAGGGAGTAATGATACACACTAATATGTTAGGAACAATTAGTGCTTAAAAGAAACGTTTGATACTCATACGAGTAATCAATGCAACGAAAGAACTAACGAAAAGTGCCTATATCCGAAGAGCAGATCTGAACAACGAATATACATCAAGACGTAGAATGGGAAAAATCGGGTATCCTTACTAACAAAGTACGATGAAGGGATGCTAAGCTTAGACTTAGGAAATCCGAAAAAATAACCGAGCAAACGAGCAACCTCTATAATAGCAATACTAGGTATCCACAATTACTAGATAGAAGGGAAAACTTACTATCTATACAACTCAACCCAACATATCCTCCAATTAGGGTAAGAGAAAAATTCTCTACCCATACCACCATCTTTATCATGAATACGCATATCAAAAAGGAAAAATATTACACAACCACCTTACAACCAAACACAAATAAATGCAATCATGGTCACAAGTCTACATGTGTGATGCCTTTATAATTATGTTGACCACTATAATTATAAGTGCCTCCTTTCACACGTGTACTTACTTCCAAGATAACTCATTTCAATCATAATTCACATATGAGCACATATACCGCATTGCACATCTTAAACCACTCCAACTTAACACATAAAGGATGCTCCATCAATTAACTACTTACTTATATCAAAATAAAATCGAAACGACATAAAGGAACGAAAATCTCGCAACAACTCCAAAAATACGAAATATTTAAAGAAAATAATCAATAACAACATGACGAGGTAAAGGACGGGATAAACTATTAGCTGTGCCCTCACATGGATTGACTTCCCCAAACTCTCAAGAATCACCCGACTCCGCGGGTCCAGCCCTACTACGCGCATCCGACAAACGATCAACTATCCTATCTCCTTCAGTTCCACAAGAGGCACCACTTAGGATCCGTAAAAACGCTTAAGTCCCAGTTGAGATAATTGGATCCCCAACGAGACATTCATACGGGATAGGGAAAAACAAAGGCTAAAATAACTAAGATCGTAATCATAACAAACATATAAGGGTAGTCAAAATAACTCAATAACAACTTAGAAAAATACGAGATATATAAGCTATGCAAAAATAGAGGGAAGCAAGCAGTTATAGCATCCAACACTTAAGGCCCAAAATGCAACTACAAAGGACCCCTAGGTTATAGTCTAGGCACAACCACCTACTTCTCTAAACCAAGGCTCTTGAACCAATCTGTCACACCCCGCCTAGGCAGAAACACGAGGCATAACATCATGGATATCATCACAATATAATGGTGTCAACAATAGAGAGAACTAAATGAATTAGATAAACAAATGAGACACAATGTGCCATGACAATATCTAACACAAGATAAAAAAGTCTTGCATTATGATAGCAAAGTCATACCACAAGAAAACATATTCCAAAAGTCTAAACATCCAGTGAACAATCAAATAGCAAACAATTCAAAGGACATAAATAAAATCTCTAGGAGAATGACTCCGCATGCAAGCCTACAGTCTCACTAGCCACTCTTCCTAACATCAACATCCTCAACATGATTACCTGAAATTGATGCTTAAAATGTCAACATAAAGTTGTGAAGTCAAAAGATGTTAAGAAACAAAACCAAATCCAATAGAAAAATTTACTATGATAAAAAAGAAAAACATGCCATGACAATAAATTAACTAACATACAGGCTAACATGCAAATCCAATCAATCACACAAATAACCGGCAAAAGACTACAAGACGTCTTATATCGTATCAATGTCCCTGTGGTTACCCCTTTGGCCCAGGACATAGATACTCTCAAAGTAACCATCCTACCCGCTAGGCCACAGTACCATCCACTAAATAGGCTATGGATACCCGCAGTGACCCCCCTCACTTAGTTCATATTCACAATATCACATCACAAAAACATGTAGCAACCACATACAATAGTTCTATAGTCCATGTCATCTTTGACAACACAATATCAAATAACCAAACAGTTACTAAACACTTTTGCATCAATTTCCACCCTAATAAATCAAAGTAAAAAGGTCTAAGGAAACACACCTGAAACTCAAACGCAGCATCCAAATCTCAACACGTACTATAGCAAAAAATAAACACGTACACGCGACCAAGATAAAAGCTCTAAGTTCCGTGTAACGCACAAAAGTATTTGATGACCAAATGGTATAAGTTAAACCATCATGGGTCACCCCGACACCATGCCCAACCTTAACCATCTCATTAACACTTTACACTAGCTACTTACAATTAACTCAGAATTGCAGAATTTTAGTGTCTCTTTACGTACCTAAAACCCTTACTTAACAACCTTTATATATTATAGAAAAAATTGTCTATGTTTCTTTATGTGTTCTCTAACTAACATTGGATTTCCAAAAGCCATTTACATGCACAAGTACTCCTAAGAAAATCAAACATCAAAACAGTCCCAACTCGGATCTGATTGCACACCAAAATGTATCACTCTAACTACCATACTTAGACATGCTTTCAGAGGTTAATTTTCACAGGATTATCAATAGACATATTGAAATTAACTATTGTAGAAGGTCTAAGCTTAATTCCATTTTTAAGTATAAGTTTTACCCTCCTAAACATGACCTAAATCTGACCCGTATTTACTGTTTTGACAACGTTTCTTATTTAGACAAATTGACCAACTTCCCAAACTCAAAATCATTCAAGGCCAGACTTTTTGGAAAGTACATTCAATGAGCTACTTTTTAGAGTCCATAAACACTCGAAAACCTATTACCATCATGGAGATATTCACTCGTGAACACAGCCCTAAATTCTGCTCACCCTAATTCATAAATTAATGCAACCCTAATCATACCACATGCATGAACACGCATCTAATCTATCCCTAATCATTCTAGGATCATTAAACATCAATAATATTCTGAATTTTTATGAAACCCTAGATCCATCATTGGTTTGTTACATGAATAATAAAGATCTAGTTATGAAGAACACACTTACCTTGAATCTTAGCACCTAAATCACAACTCTTGATTGTTCTTGGATCCTTAATGAAAATCAACTCCTTAGGGTTTTCTTTGGGGAGGTTCGTACGGCTCACACAAAGGAAAAAGAGAGAAAATCTTAACCAGGGTTATATATATATATATATATATATTACCTAAAATACTTATCTAAAACAAATCCTAATCTAATTAATATATATATATATATATATATATATATATTTATTAAATTATTAATTAACTTGTTTACTTCATTACCTTAAGTTTTTATAAAAACCTAAGCTAATTTGATTAAACCTTTTTACTTAAACGCTACCTACTAAACTTTCTAAATATAACTTTCATTTCACCAAACCGCTTTCTATTTTTAGAAAGTTTGCTACAAACTTCTATATTTCACTCACTTATTTCATTTCAAAAATGCCACATTTCCCATAAACGCTTAACACGTAATCACCAAGAATTGACATAGCAATGCATGCAACACGTCTTTTATTTCCATTATCACCACACGTGAACAAATGGAATACTTAATACCAAACTCATATGCACACAAAATAAGATAATCATTACCTCTAATATGACATCATGCACATATGAAAACCACTTAGTACACATAAAATCACATAGCACAACACTTAAACACATAAAATGAACCCTTAGCCATTTCTAAAGGTATAGACTAACCTGCTCAAATCACGGTTGTCACAAATATCATCACTCAACCAAACTGTATCCATAGACTGTAATACTCACGAAGTATCCTAAAAATACATATTAAGTTTGTTAGTTAAATCACATTGTAACATCTAATATTGATTTGTATATTAGTAGCAAACGTTTGATACCTAAACCCATGGTTTAACAGTTTTTAGAAATTTGACGGTGCATGGATTATAACTTGTTGACGGGTATTTTATGATCTATTAAAACCAACAAACTTTGGTTATGTATCTTTTTTGAAGATGACCAAATTTTGAATCCCTTCGTAGGTGCTAACTAGACAATAAAAAATTACAATAGATATGAATTCATAAACTCCTTTCGTTTATTTTTCTTCTGTTGCTCCAACTGCAACATATTCTCTTCTTCCAACCTCAACCTTTTTGCCTCATCCAGCCTAATCCTATTCTTCTCGACAATTAATTTTTGATGTTCACAACGCATTTTTTCTTCACCTTCCAAACACAATCTCAATTCCTCTTCTCAAAATAAACCTATACATGCAGAAATATAATAAATCAGGAAAGTTGAATCCTAAGAAAATAACTGATATTGACATTTAACAACATTACCTGAGCAATATCTTCATCGGGATCAGCCGGCTTGATCAAATCAGCAAACATGCTATTGAGTGAATCGCATAAGTCAGATGTCATACTTGAGAATTCATCAGTAAACTTCAGCTTAGCCTTTCTGTCACTTCTTTCATGTGCAAGGACCTAAAAATTGATATATATACTTAAATAAAAAAATATAAATAAATGCAAAAGTATTATATTATATATACTCGGAATAAAACATAATCTGAATAATAGTTTCCAATTTTAAAAGACGAAAATTTAACTTCATAATCACAAGATCGTTAAGCCATTTTTTCCTGACAATATTATCAGTTGTTCCTCCAATCGATGAAACCATGAAACCTGTTTTCCTACATTTACGTGCTTTCTCCAACTTTGAAAGATATGTTTCAAAAAGACCGTGATGTTCTTTGATAGGAGGAGCCATGGGAACGAATTCTTGAAAATATAAGTTATTATCTATCCACCATGAAGATTGGTACTCAGCTATAGTAGGTCAGAGATCTGACGTTGACCTTGATTCCTAAAGATATTATAGAAATAATTTGTGAGTAGTAATAAACAAATATGTAATAAACTACTAATAATAAAATTTTAAGAGTTTAGCATTAACCTTTAAAAAAAGGTAAGGATAATCTGATCTTGTAAATAACGTCTCTAGAATCCAAATCTAAATATAATATCAAATGTAAGTCAACATGAATTAAATTGAATCAATTTAAAATAAATTTCTAACCTGGAAAGCAAACACAAAGCCAGACAACGTATATGTGGGAACATAGTTGCGATCTTTAAACAACCCGTAATAGTGCTCGTCACCATGCCTTTCTTTTAAATTCTTATTTTCATCGTACAAATGACACCACAAATGCTCACCCCAAGGAAATGAATTCCATGCTTCAATATTTTCAACCAAACTGAACAAGGTATCATCCACATTAAATGTCAACAAACGTACCATAAATATTACCTCCAGTGCTAACAAAAGGCAAAGACGTATTGCATCATCATCAGATAGCTTGCCAAAAATCTCCTCGTCCTCAATAACACTAATAATATCTAAGTTTGTAATACTCAAAACCTATCTTATTAGGGAATACCCTATTCTGAAACTTTAGCTCACCAGAACTATGTAAGTCAAAACTTATAGTTCTAAAACGAAAACCGGTGATAAGAGAAAACTCTCGACGACCAAAATGTAGTTTATGACCTTCCATATAATAAATCAAGGGCATATCATGATGTTGATCATCAACTTTATGTTGTCTTCGTAGCATATAATCTATTAGTAGTGGTTCATAGTCAAACAACATTAAATCCAACCAAGGTCCAAAACATGTACTCCAAAACAAAATACGACGCTTCACATATAACTTTTGCTTAATAAACCAAAAATAATTCAATTTACTCCTAATGATGACTTTACATACATAATCCTGGAACAATATAAACCACAATCAGGTTCAATAATAGAGGTTATGAACATAGCAAACCAAAATACTCATAATTTAAGTGTATAACTAAAAAACAAGAGTGAACAGACTACACTTACTGGTGTCCAAATACAATGAAACTCATAAACTTATAAAATTAAAAATTACAAAATTTAACAAACACATATCTTATAAATTAGTAAAACAATAGGCATCAATTTATGTTCTTGGATTCAAGTCACTAACACCATGGTATTGACTAACTTATTCTTTTGAACATCAAATCCGCTCATTAACTATTCATCAAACAAACCGTTATAACTTGGGTTGAAAATATAACTTAAATTACTAACAATAAGAAACCAGTGAGAACAAAAACAAGATTTTCTAAACTATAAATATAATCAATATAATTGAAACTTACCGGCAAGCACCACATCTGCTCTAACAAATGACTGATATGTGTTTGATTAGTTTCAGATAATGTGATTACAAGGAAATGCAAATGTCGTTTTGAAGAAAATAGGGATTTTATTCAAAACGGGGGAAACAGGGGGCGGGTAGATGGAGAGGTTTCTGTGTGGGAGAGAAGGTGGGAAATGAAGTGGGGGAGTATATTGTAGGTATTAGTATAATTTTTTAGTATAACTAATATTTTAATTTGTATAAATGTACACAAATATATAAGTAATAGTTACCCTAGTTTGGTTGCCCTTAAGTACATGTTTCCCTATGATGGATGTACTTTTTGTCAGTCCTTTTACAAATGTAAAATGACAAAAAAACTAGTCACCCTAGTACATGTCGCCCTAATAGTACTAGTTGCCCAAAATACTTTTACATTACAAATACGGACATATGGCGTGTTTTGGTGAGGTTGCCCCATCGCACAGTCGCCCTGGACTCTTTTGGCTTAAAAATGTTTTTAGGGGAGAAGGTGACTAGCACCCTTAAACTTAGACCTTTTAGGGAATTTTCTCTTAATGACGATGGTAGTAAAAATACATAAGTTTTGACTATAATATACATTCCCATTTTCAGTGTGCAAATTTCTTCCAACCGTACCAAAATAGACACAAGACTCAGGAAATACAAACTTTACACTTTATGCAACTAGCAACTGTAAAATAAACTTAATCTAACAGGGTAGGTTAAGGTGTAAAGGTGTAACGAAACAAATAATTGGTGTAGTTCCTAAAGGATTGGCTCTACGGGTTGTTCTGGGGGTATCTTACTCTTAAAATGAGAGTAAACAAAAGGTTTATATGGGGGTTAACTAACCGGTGTAGTTAGTTAATAAGCAACATGTAAAGGCGATTTGGGTGTAATCCTAAAATTTACCAATTTAAACAAGTTACTCCATCTAAATCCATAGTACTCATTATTGCGGTCTCGAATAGATATACTAAGCCAAGTTCTAAAGTCTAATACACACCGCACTCTATATTTTATGGAATTTGGGTAAACATTTGGAAACGGATAAGGTTAAATCCTCACAATATCTAACAAGGGTTATTGTGTGCGGGTTATGTATCATGTAATTTCACAAAAGTATGCTTGAATTTTTTTTAAATTTAAGCATAATTTAAGCATTTTAGTGTGAAAATTAGGACAAGTAAACATTCTAATTCCATCCCTCCACTTGAATTATACAACGTCCTCGTTGTATAGATCAAACATTAAATACGGGAATTAACTAGAATTAGAATGAGAAACTCCCCTGATATTTTCTTGGTAGATTCTCCATGTTGAGTTTATTAGCAAGATTTATGTTGAACAGCCGCTTGAAGTTTCAAGACTTCAACACTTTAAGATCTCCAGATTTGTAAATTCTCCACCAATATTCGTCGATATTCTTTGCTTCTAAGGTCCTGTATAAAACATAGGGAAAAAACATGTATTCCTATCTTGGTACCTACGGTTAATTTAAACTAAACTAAACAAACTAAATACGGGTTAGTTTTGGTGAATACGCATTATCATGTGCATGAATATGCTGTATTGCCCAAACTGATAATAATATTTTTAAAGTGCATACAAGTAAAGACTGATAATGTCTAGACAATCAATACGTTGTATGGTATGGAGCGGATACGCCGTATTGATGTCTGGGAAGACATACTCAATAAAATTAAATAACATTCCGAGTTGTCTCCCGGGAAGCACTTTGTTTATAGCGAAGTATTTAAGTTAGACTTTTCTTCAGCTTCTCACTCACTTGAAATCATCTCTCTTCTCCATTCTGCATTTTGGTATGATTATCCTGTTTGGTTTCGTAACATATTCATGAACTACGGTGTTGAACTTACTGCCAGGCTTGATTCTATCATACACAAACAAATCAAAATGTCACATCATGATGTATATGCAAAAATATAAGAACCTATTTAATAGTTAGATACATTACGATATGTATAATAATAAATGTACAAATAGATATAAACAAAAGTTAAGGATATGAGGGATCATGGGTCTGGCTGCTGCTGGTCTTGCTGTGCTGCGGAGGTACTGGTATCGTCAGTCTTGCGTCTTACGCGCCTCATGTACTCTCTCGGTGTCTCAGAATAGCTCGTGTATGTCACACCTGCCCTGTCCATCATCCGTGCGAGGCTAGTGGTAGTCCATGTACATAATCTAGAAAAATCGCAAGCCATCGCACTAATCACCTCACGCTGCTCAGCTAACGTCCCACGTATCTTGTGCACGTCCTCCTCTAATCTAGCCATCCTCTATGGCATAGTCCTGGCAGCAGCTGGTAGTGGTGGTGGTGCCTGTACGGGTGCCGGATTAGCCTGGCCACCCTCATTAATAACATGGACATCCTGAGCCACCTTAGGGGCACCACCTGCAGCATCACACTGCCTCTCTAATCCCATGGCCACCCACACCCAAGAATCATTTAACTGCTCACAAATCTGCAGTCTAACCAACTCAGCCATATCAATAATCAGAAGCTGAAGGACAATAACTGTCAATCCTTAAAGTATCTCCATAGTCAGTAGTCCAAAATGCTGAGCCAATTGACCCACAAAGTGTCCACCAGAGATATGAGCCCTGCTGTTCCTCCCGGCAGCAAACCTCCTCAGATATCAGGCTAATAAGTAAGGGATGTTGACCGATCCAACATCCAACCCTCTAAAATAAACAAATCAATCACGGTCACCTTTTCAGGTGCCTGACTCCTCCCAGCAATACTGCGTGCCATCATCCTATGGCAAAGTCTCACCATCGGATCTCTAATCAAAGTGTAGGAAGGGGGAGGTCCCAAGAAATCTCCATCAGTAGAAATACCCCTCTAATAATCATGTAGATCCCCCTTCCCAGAGATCATCCTCTCACTCTTACTCCAGTACCTAGCAAAACCTGGGGACTCCATCTCCTCCCCGGTATGTAATCCCAAGGCCAGAATAAACTACCTCTAGCTTAAATGTCTCTTGGCTCCACCTAACTGAAACTGAATAGTATCAAGAGCATCCAAGTCAAGCAATACCTCTCCAAATCTAAGCGTGCTAAGAAACTCCAGAATAAGCTCCCAAACCAGTGGTCCCCTAGTATCAAACAGCCTCCCCCAAGCTTAACTAGTGAATACTACTACACCGACATCCTCACGGTGCTCCATCACCATCCAAGCAAATAAACCGTCCCTCATAAGCTTGGGCATCCCCTAAAAATCCACAACCTGAACCCAGTGTATCTCTCAACTGTAAATCCCACCAACCTCTCCTCAAAGTCAGCTATATCCGTATCAGTATACTCTAAACCTTGGTACCTAAGAAATAGGTGTCTCTGCTCACGTGGTGGTAAGGGTGCCATATCTGCGAAATTAACGAAAAAGTTCAAGGATTACAAAATCTAAACATTCTGTCTTGAGAGTGGATACGACGTATTTATAAATGGATATGTCGTATAAGGACCAATATGGTCAATACACTGTATAGGTGTTTAGTTAATACGGCGTATAGGTTTTAAATTCAGGATCCTGTTTAAGTCAATACGTCGTATTCATTTTACTGAATACGTCGTATTGGGGCTTTAAAATTGGGTAAAATTTGGTCACTACGCCGTATCCATGTGAGTGGATACGACGTATTGGTCTGCAATATGAAAACGAAAAGGGGGTACCCCTGTTTACCTATTTTAACCCAATTAAAAATCACAAAACTTCCAACATCTAATTCAGGAGGGGGGTAGAAGGCATTCAACCACAAGGCATCTCAATCCTAATTTACAAAATCCTAACCCTAATTCTAAATTAAAATTCACGCAAATCAAAAAGAGAAAGGGAAGTTAATTACCGAATGATCACGACAAAGAAGAGTGATATTATGAATCAATAACAAGGGATGATCTCCAGGAAATTTAGTGGTAAAGTCTTATGTGTGTGTGGAGTGAAAAAGTAGTGGTAAATCTCAATCCGGCGTATCAGATGGGTTTTTATACCCAAACTCAATACGCCGTATCGTGGCTTGATTAATACGCCGTATTGGCAAATTTTGTTGACTTAGTAAACGAAGGTTAAAATAGTAGATACGCCGTATAGGTTTTTACCTAATACGTCGTATCCATTACTGGAGACCAAGTTTCCTAATTTTTTAACAAAGTAAAGAAAACATACCTTGGCCTCCACAACATAATTGCACAATCACCATCCTTATAATACCGCTTAGGGTCGAACGAAATGCCAAACGGCACATTTAAATTCATAATGAGAAAGAATAGCATTCCGTTTACGTAATAATTCCAAATCATGATATTTACTTTTAAGTTCATGATGAAACTTCCCGTTCTGAAAGTTTTAATGATTTTATTGTGACTTGTTTCAGAAACCCATTTGACCCTTGTAAAATTTCATTACCCTATGAAGACTGTATTATATCGATGTCATTATCATCATTGTCTTTTTCCGACTTTAAATCATCAAGACGAATAATATTGAAGGGAAATAGATCATTAAAGTACAAAATATTTTGATCCTCTTCATCATATTCAGACACTGATGTTTTATCATTTAAATCAAATTCATCGATATGTTGAGGGCTTAAGATCGGTTCAGTTAATAAATTTGATTTAAATGTTTGAGCATCATTGTAAACAATGGCTGGAAATTCATTCTCAAATTCTTTAAAGAAGTCTAAATCATCAAGATAACTGACTGTAGGCTTAGGTGGTAGAAGTGAAGGCATGATTTTTTCATTATCGTTTTCCGAATCCATTTTCAAATCATTGGTAGAAATATTTTTTTATAAGAAAACGAGTTTTTGTCAAAAATTAACGTGTAATCTTCATCGTCAGAATCGTCGAACAAAACTCTAAAGTCAATTTCATCGTTAAGAGAACTTAACGTGGGTTCCTAAGAAGGTGTTTTTTCAGATGGTACCTCGTCATTAAAGGCTATAGCTGGGAATTCGGATTCAACAGATCTAAGATTGTGAATGTCTTCATCATACCAGATCTTTCCATACTTAGCAGTTTCTCAGTTAAACACTTTCCTATGTTTTTGAGCTTTTTCTTCCTCGAGCCTGATGTACTCCTCTATAGTAATGTCTGAATCATCCATTCTGTAACAATCTTACTAGAAAAACTATTAAATAATCAATACGTCGTATTCAGTGAACTGAATACGCCGTATTAAACAGAATAAATAAGCAGGAATATAAACTACTCTAAATTACACTAATCTAACTAATACTACTCCTAAAGGTTAGTTCTAATCTAAAAACCAAAACATAAAATAAAAATCAAGATTAATTTTCACTCCCCGGCAGCGGCGCCAAAAACTTGATGTGTCGTTGTGTGGTGTTTATTTATGATAGTTCAAGTTTTAAATTTATATTTTGCTAACTTAACCAAAAACAACACTTTAACGGGCAGTCTACCCGGTCGGTGGTAGATTCGTGGTAAGTAGGGTGTCAAACACTTGAAGCGAGGTTAAATCTCTTAATTTATTTATATTTTGGTTATCTAATCTATGTTAATTCTAATCTAAGTCAAACCTATGCTAATCCTATGTTAGTTATAATCCTAATTCTATCAGGTAAAAAAGGGATTTCAGCCTGAGAGACTGGCACGGGTTTGGTTGATGACTACAATCAATTCAAGACACTTTAACCCACGCAAGTAAATTAACAGAAGATAAAATAGCGGTCGAGCCTTATAATAGAAAACTGTATTAGCCATCATAAATCCAATTAGAAGTTGGTTTGTTTATTCAGAGCAATGATTACTTATCTCGAAGAGGCATATCATTCTTAAACTTAGGCAGGACTTCATCCTAAGGCATAGACACATTAATTCTGTCACAATTAAAGTATCCACATAAAGCATCCTTATTACTTAATTATAATCTATCTTAGGGATTAAAGCAATGGTAATCTTGTTAAACCCTAGCTCATAGAGACTTTACCCACTTACTGCTTAAAGGAAATTTATACACTAGTAGTCCACTTGTCCAACTATCCAATGGAATCAGAACATTACTTGTTGAATTATCTAGATTCACCTACTAGTCAACATGTTCAATAAACCAAAGGCAATTTCCGTTAACTAGTTAAGCCAGAAGCATATCTCGAGCAGATTTTAGAAGGACAATACTCATGATCCTATGATTCTAGATGTATAAATCACTATATGGAGAGCTATCCCAGCATCTAGATTACTTGGTCCATATTACTAGATCCAGTTGAATGATAGGTCGCATACAAAAGCACGTAAACAAGTATGAATTGATAAACATAAACAAGCATACAATGATAAATTAAGCAATCAAGATATAAACAAAACCAAACATTTAGATCTTCATAATAATGGCTAATACCTAAAGGTATTAGCCTTCAAACATCATAATTAATACAAGAGTAATTGTTTTAGCCAAGGTAAACTAACTGAGTTAATGAATGATACCAAAAACTGAACGATTACAAAAGTTTAAGAGATTACACGTTGTCTTCTATGGATTAGAATGCGTTGCAAGACCTCTTCTGCTCCTTTGAAAATTGACTTTTATGGTTTAGGTATCGAGAATACGATTTAGCACACTTAAAAGTCATTTTTGAGTTTTGTATTTATAGGGTTTGGAAGTCGATTCGATACGATGTATCCAAGGGAATAGATATGGCGTATTGGAGTTTCTTGGAGTAGGGACCACGTTTGATATCTTCCAGAATATTCACATACTATATCTTCAATACGGCGTATTGACTTCTTCTGGATATGGCGTATTGATCTTCTTTCCTTTGTGGTCTTTGGTGAGTACAGGCACGGATATGCCGTATCTTCCTTGATGGATACGGCGTATTGGTTGTCAGAATAGTAAATTTTCAAAATATCTTCATTTAAGCTCCAGAATGCACGACTTTTGCTAATATTTACCAACTACTCTATAATTACTTCAATTCTCAAATATAAACGATTAAGTAACAATTCTTTGCAATAACTATACAAAATGGGTTAAATACATGGGATAAATGATGCTATAAAATAGATGTTATTTGATGTCATCAGTTTATAAAAACAATTAAACATTTAAAGGCGAGGCTATGAACTCACTGAAAGCAAGATGGGATCAGAAAGCAAGTAGATCGACGGGTGAGCAAAACCTCTAAGTACCACCTAAATGATATGTTGCGACTTAGAATAATAAAGTATAAACCAATACGTAAAGAAAATAATATAAGTGTTCATGAAGTGTGTGTCCAAAAATAAGTATGACATTGCACTAGGATTTTCAAAGTAATTTTAATCAAAACTCAATGTCTAACCTGAACTTATATGTATTAAGACATATACTTAGTTTTACCCCTTAAATTTCATTTTATCAAAGTTAACATATACGTTTTCAATTTCAAGTCAATACGCAAATTTCCAAATTCTGAAATTAGACCAACTTCCCGAACCTCTAGCTCCTAATCCGTAAGTGATAAAAATACAAGGCTTTCACCTACTAAAATCGCTTTAAGTCTATTTTCTAAAAATGCAGGCCTCATATCTTTAAAAGTTCCAAAACCATGTGAAAAGACTAATTTACCCCTGGTCATACCAAATAGATTATTTCCATAATTTTAACCCTTAACGAAAACGGACATAAATCACAATCTATGATAGCTATTAAAGTAAGGACAAGTGGAGGTGTTAGGTATATGTGTCCTTTACAGAGCTTAACATTTTAATCCAATACGTTAATGTAAAAATATGGAGTTATACTCCTTTTTCCAACAGTGGCCCAGATTTGTCTATTTTTAGTAAATCGGTCATATCTCACTCATCCGGAGGAGATACGGCTCCATCCAATTCGTCAGGTGTACCTTAAACATATGGAAACATGTCTATCTAATTTCCCAGGTACCCCATGGCCAAAAAATTTCGTACCAAGTCCATTTAGCTACTGATGTAAAACCGCCTCAAATCCACTTTACCAAAACCTAGTCTAACAAGTTTTTTGACCTCACCAAAGTCCACACAATGCCATGCCACATTATTTATCACACTTACAATCATAAAATACATATTTTTATAGTAGGTATTCACATCAAAAATACTTTTACAAGAAAAATTAAAGGAAGCAAAGTAGAGCCTTAGAATAACAATAGTGACCACAATAATCAACACCACATCTACACCTTATTTCTCCAAGTCTTAACCCAAAAAATACACAAATAAAATCAAAAACAACCAAAATATCAGCCCACAATCATCTTTTACCCAACCAAATTCACCACTAAACCCCTAAAAATAGTCTTCTAATATTTAAGCAACAACTCCAAAATCAACCAATCAAAAATTAAGATTCCCACAAAACCAACTTTACTACAACAACACTACAACTCCAAGAATTAACCCCTTAAAATGTCATAACAAATCAGCCCTTAAACATTATGGAAATGTGTTTTTGAAGGTGTTTGATTATCAAGAGAGTTATACTATCATAGAAGCCTAAATTAGTGATGGATTTTTACTAGAAAATTTTGTATGAAGAGGGTGTTTGTATGGTGGTGGTGGCATCCAAATGGAAGAAGAAAAGAGAGGGTGAAGGTGTTGATACAAACTATGAGAAAAATAAGAAGTGAGTTAGTTGTATCATGCATAACTAAGTGAGTTAATTGTATCCACCCCTTAAGAGAGTGTCATCCCAATCCTCAATTTGCCTTATCTACTCTTGGCTTGCTCACGAATAGATGAGCATACGCATGTGAACTCTGGACCTCGTTGTGAGTTCCAATGAACCTTAATGACGGGAATGTAGCTATGCTTGAGTTGCTTCACCTCTTGATCCACGATCTCTACTGGTTCTTCAACAAAATGTAGCTTGTCATCGAGCCAAATCTCATTAAGCAAAATAACAAGGTTCTCGTCCGCCAAGCACTTCTTGAGATTCAAGACATTGAATGTGTTATGAATCCCTCAGAGTTCTTCTGGCAATTCCAATTTATACGCTACTGGACCAACTCTTTCCAGGACTTTGAATGGTCTAATATATCGTGGACTCAACTTCTCACATTTTCCAAAAACGAATCACGCATTTCCAAGGCGATACCTTAATCATAACCTTGTCACCCACATCAAACTCTAATGGCCTACGCCTCATGTCTGTGTAGCTTTTCTAACGACTACGGGCAGTTAACAACCGGTTCTTGATATACACAATCTTCTTCGTTGTTTCTCGAATTAATTCTGGGCCCGTGAGTTGGCTATCTCCACTTTATGTTCGGCCACCAATATAACTGCTTCAAGTCTTTATGTTCGGCCACCAATATAACTGCTTTATGTTCTGGGTTAACTTAGTGAGAGGCTTGGAAATCAACGAGAAACCTTCTATAAATCTTTAATAGTAACCGGCCAATCCTAAGAATTGCCTTACTTTAGTAGGTGTCGTCGCGGCAGCCCAGTTTCTAATAGCCTCAATCTTTGCAGGATCAACATGAACACCTTTACTATTGATCACGTGACCAAGAAATTATACAGAGTCAAGCCGAAAGTCACACTTCGAGAATTTTGTATATAATTGCTCCTTCTTTATTAGCTTTAGGATGGTCTTCAGATGTTCTCCATTTTCTTCTTTGTTCTTAGAGTAAATCAGGATATCATCGATAAACACAATTATGAACTTATCGAGATACGACTTGCATACACGATTCATTAAGTCCATAAACACTTCTGGTGTATTGGTCAAACCGAACAGCATCACTTGAAACTTATAGTGACCATACCGGGTCCTAAAAGCAGTTATTGGGATGTCCTCCTCTCAAACACGAAGTTGATGATAACCCGATCACAAATTGATCTTTGAATACACACTTGAACCCTGAAGTTGGTCGAATAAATCATCGATTCTCGGGAGAGGATAACGATTCTTAACTATTAACTTTTTTAACTCATGGTAGTCAATACACATACGGAAAGATATGCCCTTCTTCTTTACAAATAAAACCGGAGCTCCTTAAGGCGATGAGCTCAGGAAAATAAATCCCTTCTCAGATAACTCTTGCAGTTGTCTCACTAATTCCTTCATCTCGGATGGTTCTAAACGGTATGGTGCACGCGCTACAGGTGCAGCTCTAGGCATGAGTTCAATTCTGAATTCCACTTGCTGAGGAGGTGGAAGTCTCGGTAAATCATCAGGAAACACCTCAGGAAAGTCACGAATAATGGGCACATCTTTCAAACTTCTATCTGCAGGTTCCTTCTGAGTTACTTACGCCAAAAACAACTGGTATCCCCTTTCTATGTATTTTCTTGCTTTAATGCAGGATATCACCTTTAAACAGGACGCACCCCTGTCGCCTTCAACTACCAACGTCTTGTTCTTAACGGGTATATGCACAACTTTCTTTCCACACACAATGACAACATTACGCTCAACTAACCAATCCATTCTGATTATAACGTTAAAAGTACCAAGCTCGATTGACATAAGGTTAATTTCAAACAAATGGTTCACTAAGTTCAGGGTGCAACCTCTTAAAATAGTATTAGTGCTAATGATTTTTCCATTGGCTAATTCGACCTCATAGCTAGTATCTAGTTTAACCGGGCTAATATCAATCAAGTGACTAAAACTAGTGTTCACCAAACTTTTATAAGATCCTGAGTCAAATACTATAAATCTTCGATAGTAACCGGCCAATCTTAAGAATTACCTTACTTTAGTAGGTGTCGTCGGGGCAGCCCAGTTTCAAATAGCCTCGATCTTTGCAGGATCAGCATGAACACATTTGCTATTGATCACGTGACCAAGAAATTATACAGAGTCAAACCGAAAGTCACACTTCGATAATTTTGTGTATAATTACTCCTTCTTCAGTAGCTCTAGGATGGTATTCAGATGTTCTCCATGTTCTTCTTTGTTCTTAGAGTAAATTAGGATATCATCGATAAACACAATTACAAACTTATCGAGATACGACTTGCATACACGATTCATTAAGTCCATAAACACTTTTGGCGCGTTGGTCAAACCGAACGACATCACTTGAAACTCATAGTGACCATACCGGGTCCTAAAAGCAGTGATTGGGATGTCCTCCTCTCGAACATGAAGTTGATGATAACTCGATCTCAAATCGATCTTTGAATACACACTTGAACCCTGGAGTTGGTCGAATAAATCATTGATTCTCTGGAGAGGATAACGATTCTTGACTATCAACCTTTTTAACTCACGGTAGTCAATACACATACAGAAAGATCCATCCTTCTTCTTTACAAATAACACCGAAGCTCCCCAAGGCGATGAGCTCGGGCAAATAAATCCCTTCTCAAATAAATCTTGCAGTTGTCCCACCAATTCCTTCATCTTAGATGGTGCTAAACGGTATGGTGCACGTGCTACAGGTGCAGATCCAGGCACGAGTTCAATTCTAAATTCCACTTACCGAGGAGGTGGAAGTCTTAGTAAATCATCAGGAAACACCTCAGGAAAGTCACGAATAATGGGCACATCTTTCAAACTTCTGTCTGTAGGTTCCTTCTCAGTTACTTGCGCCAAAAACAACTAGCATCCCCTTTCTATGTATTTTCTTGCTTTAATGCAGGATATCACCTTCAATCAGGACGCACCCCTGTCGCCCTCAACTACCAGTGTTTTGTTCTTAATGGGTATATGCATAACTTTCTTACCACACATAATGACGGCACATGCTCAACTAACCAATCCATTCCGATTATAACGTCAAAAGTACCAAGCTTGATTGGCATAAGGTCAATTTCAAACAAATGGTTCACTAAGTTCAGGGTGCAACATCTTAAAACAGTATTAGTGCTAACGATTTTTCCATCAGCTAATTTGACCTCATAGGTAATATCTAGTTTAACCGGGCTAATATCAATCAAGTGACTAAAACTAGTATTCACAAAACTTTTATCAGATCTCGAGTCAAATAATATAGTAGCATAGTGATTGTTGAGTAGGAACGTACTTGTAACCACGTTAGGTCCTTGCTACTGCTCAACATATTTAATCATGTAAACTCGACCACGATCTTCCCACCTTGCGGATTGTTCCTCTTCGAGCAACGGTTCCTAGTGTGACCTAAGTATTTTCACCAGTGGAAACTACCTTGCCTCTACAGTCCCGTGCCTTATGACCAATCTTCCTACGCTTATTACACTTAATCAGGCAATGAACAAAGTGACACACCCCATAACGGTTGCAATTTAAGGCAGGTCCTGCCTGCTCAGTTCCCTTATTCTGGGCAGTAGTCATCGCCCGTGCATTCCCTTGCCTCTGATTGTTTTGCTGGTGCTGGCAGGTGTTGTCTCGGTAATTGTTCTTGTTGTTTTGTTGATTGTGGTGGTAGTTGTTTCCACCTTGGAAGTTCTCCCACTTCCTCTTCTTCCTTTTAGCCTCTCTTTCAGCTTTGGCTTGAACCTTTTGTTCCATTAAGCTATGTGCCATCCGAACAGATTTGTTCAAGTTAGCAAGCTTTAATGAAGTCACTTCTCCTTTGATATTATCAGATAGCCCACGGATGTAAGCCTTGATCTTCTTATGCTTTGTTGGATACAGCAAAACCAACTCATTAAAGCATTAGGTATAAGCAGAGATATTGAAATCCTTCACTTTCAAATTCCACAGTTCATGCTCCATTCTCTGGATTTCTTTTGCAGGGCAGAATTCTTCCATCATCAATCTCTTTAGTTTAGTCCACGTTGTCCGGTTAGCATTCTCGAATCCTAGGGTGGCAACTTGAGAATTCCACCATAGGCCCGACCTTGAAGTGTGGCATCAGCAAACTTCACCTTCTTCTCTTATACACATTCACTAATTCCAAATACCATCTTAGTCTTTTCGAACCACCTACATAGCTCTACTGCTCCTTTAGTTCCATAAAAACTAGTAGGGTTGCACTTTATATGCCCAGCAAACGAACATTCCCAGACAGCTGGTGCCCCAGCTGGGCCCCTAGTTCCACCAGTGGGTCCTTCATCATTTCCTTCCGCATTACCTCCAACGTTACCTCAATTAGCTCAGTCCATGACCAAAACTGCGTTGACTCTTTGAGTGATGACCGTTCGATAGTAGCCTGGTTTATTGGTCTCGCTTTAGGAGCTATGATTCTATAACGAAACAAGAAAAGTCCCTATGAGTATTCATACAATGTATAGTCATAACATGTACAACCAAATCAACTATAACAACAATCAAAACAACATCAAGTAGTAATCAAAAGATAGCCATTTTAATCATTCATCACTAAAAGAGTTAATACATAGTTGTATTGTTTCACAAAATGATACAAATCATTACAACCAATAGCGTCAAGTCTACTAACTGAAGATTCAGTTTAGTGGTTACAAAATAAAAGATACTACTATTGAAACTGAACTACTAAAAGTCACAAGGAGGGGTTCCTTATGGCTCAGATGGTGGAGTCTCCTCATGAGCAGCTTGATCATCAGTGGCAGCAGGAATATCTGGATCTCAGCGACAACATGAGCTATTGGAATAGCGGTGGCATCATAAGGTCTCTCTCGATAACACATGTGTCATGGCAAATACTCACGAACCTCAACAGACCAATGCCTCAGGTGGTAGTTGTCCTAAGACACTCGAGCAAGCCTCTCATGGTGAAACCTAATGCAATCCTCAGCAGACCCCAACATCATTTTCAACCTCTTGTTCTCCTTCCGAACATCATCTTCCTTCAGCTCTTGAACCTATTTCCCGAGTTTAACTATCTGCTCTATCTGGTTGCGACGCCAAATCTCATCTCTCAATGCTGAATCTAGTCCCGTTAAATCATAGTCAAATTCTTTCATACCTCGATCTACATTACCAAGCCTCTTTAGAGTCGAGAACTCAGTTTCAGCCTAATCTTTAATCTGCTGGGTAAGACTCTTAACTTTATAGTAAAGGGCGTTGACATCCTTTCCCAAAGGACCAGGTGTAAAAACCTTAAGATGGTTTGCAATAGAAGCATCAAAGGATGATCCTTCTATAACATAGAATTTACATGAGAATCTACGAATATGGGGTAGCAACTGAAGAGTTGGGCGACTAGTAGGAACAATCATATCCTCGGGCTCAGAGTCTGAACCAGGTGGTGGTGGGTTAAGTGGATCTACCTCCTCATAAGGATGAATAATCTCAGGACCATCCATCGCCTCATCATTATCCATATCCATGTTCGCCTCCATTTCTTCCTCATCCTCTTCAAACTCTTCCTCTTTCGAATCCTCCTATGGATCCTCTTCCTCGAACTCTTCTTCATCTTCAATAGGATGGTTCAGTATTGGAGGTGCTGGTTCAAGTACAGGTTGAGCTGGCTCAAACTCAGGTAAGTCATCGACGTGATTAGGGGGAAGTGGGTGTGCCATGATGATCTAAAAATCACATGAAAATAATAGATAAGAATTATTATTATCACAAATAATAATTTACACGCGTATGCAAGAAAATGACGATGTTTTAGGAATGAGCATGACGATTGATAAATAGTCCAAATATGCACGATAATATTTGTTACATATATATATGAATTACATTTTATGCAATTAAACGAATGATTTTTGATGCTTCGCGAATAAGCATGACAATCATTATACATATATATCAAATACATATAATAATATTTATTATATGTATACGCAATAGTAATGCACCCAGAATGTGCATTGATTCTCAAATAGGAAACAATATCCATGAATAACACAAGGGCCACGGGGAGTCTTAGCGCACGTAAAAAGAGTTATAGTATAGGTTTTTGAAAATGACCTAGTTCTCTATAACCTGTAGCTCTGATACCAATCTTTAACACTCCTAATTTACCGCAGCGAAACATACACATGGGTGTTAAATCATAGCACAATTGCACAAGAATATAGAAAACGACTCAAAAAGAGACGTTTCAAAACATTGTTCCATTCAAATGAAAATCAGAGTTAGTATAAATTCGTCCTACAAGATCGTCACCAACAATTTCACAACACGTTTTAAAGACATTTGAACAAAAGGTTTAATAGAATGAAACATAAAACAAGTTTCTTGAAAACTTTAACGCCAACTCCTCGACAACAGCAATACATCACCCTTGATTACCTGAGATAAAACATGCTAAAAACGTCAACAATAATGTTGAGTGAATCCATAGAGTTTATAAGAATAAAAGTAAAACACAGTTATATATATCATTGAGTAACTTGTTGTACACATAAGCTATTAGTTACTAATGCATTGAGCTCATGACACCGAAGCGTTAACATCACATATAAATATATGTCCACAATTTTCCCCTACACTAGGTATTAGTGCCTCATACCTACAATCCACTCAATACAAAACGTCCGTTTGACAGGGTGTTCTCGCAATGGATCCATACCCCGAACGGGGTTGTCAAGCCCAATAGATCTATTTAATGTACTAGCGCTTACCCTGGAAGGTAATTAATGGTTCATGATATTAGGGTCTTTGGCAATAGTTACTCATGCAATTAGTCAGGAAATCGGGTCCAGCATACCATGAAATCACTTGTGTTCAATTTTTAAAACTAGCATGTATCTCCCTCGCGGGGTTTATAAAAACAATTAAACATTTAAAGGCGAGACTATGAACTCACCGAAAGCAAAAGTATCAAACAGGAGACTCAACAACGAACGATCAACAACGACGTCCCAACCGCGACTTATAATAGTGGTGCAACTTAGAATAATAAAGTATAAACCAATACGTAAAGAAAATAATATAAGTGTTCATGAAGTGTGTGTCCAAAAATAAGTATGGCATTGCACTAGGATTTTCAAAGAAATTTTACTTAAAACTCAATGACTAACCTAAACTTATGTGTATTTAGACATGTATTTAGTTTTACCCCTTGACTCCTTTTTTTTTTATCAAAGTTAACATACATGTTTTCAATTTCAAGTCAATACGCAAATTTCTAAATTCTGAAATTAGACTAACTTTCCGAACCTCTAGCTCATAATCCGTAAGTGATAAAAATACAAGGCTTGCATCTACTGAAAGGATTTTGAGTCAATTTTCTAAAAATTCAGGCCTCATGTTTTAAAGAGTTTTAAAACCATGTGAAAAGACTAATTTACCCATG
>BQNB010032863.1:0-52820 GCA_026074375.1 Tanacetum coccineum
TTGAATTCGACAAACATGGGGAAAATGGAACAAAACTCATTGATAATGTGTAACTATTATTTTTATACAAAATGAGTTTATATTTTTGTCATCATCAAAAAGGGAGAGATTGTTAATACAAATAATGTCTAAAAACGTTATTTATATTTTTTGATCTCTCAACGTTTTGATAATAACAAAATGTAAAAATGTTTACAATAAAATTAAACGTTTACAAATTATTAATCCTAAAATTCTATTTCTAAGATTAGTAATCACTTAAGGTATGAACAAACAAATCATTAAGCATGATTTGTGATCAAGAAAATATTTTTCTCTCATCCATTATATTTTTACATAAGATTTTCACAAAATTAATTATACAAAATATTTTCTAATTAAAAGAAAAGTTTTATTAAAAACTTAAAATTTGAAATTTAAATTTTCCCCTCAAAACGAAAGCTTCTACACCAGATACAACCTTCCCCACAAAAGACAAAAAATGGAGCGGAGTCTAGGTGGAGGCCCCCTTATAGGCCTGGCGGCCCCCTTATATATATGGGACCGCCGGGACCGCCACCAGTGACCGTTAATTTCTCCTGTCTATAAATACTGGTCCACCCCTTGCTGAAAATCATTCCTCTTTGCACGAAATTTTTCAGTCTCTTCTTTCTCTCTCAAACTTCTTTCTCTCACTAAATATCTTAATCACTAACATACTTAGATCTTGTTTCAAGTGATCTTATCTTATCTTCTTCATCTCATCTTTCTTCTCTATCAAGTGCAAAAGAAGAACACTCGTATTCGCCAAGAAATGAAGTGTTGATTAGTGATCTCTCCTCTCTTCTTCTAAGTTCCAAATCTCTATTGTAATTATCTTGTGTATTTGTGTGATTCGGATATTGTGTAGATCCGATAGTATAGATCTTGTGAGTGTGTATATCTTGTGAAGTGGTAGATTGGTTCTAGCTAAGATTAGGACTCGACATTTAGCTTAGTGTCGGAAAATAATGTAAGCGACGTGTAAATGGTTTTCTCCGCCTAAAGGGAGCTTGTTGACATAGTGTAATCTCGATTCGGATACTCGGGGAGTGGGGTAGGGCGAAGAGGTGCTTCGTAGCTGAACCATTATAAAATCTTGGCGTCTTGGTTTGGTTGTTTCTTTCCTTATCTCTTTACATTATTATTGTTGTTATCTAGTTATAGTTTAGATAGTTAGTGCTTGTTCATATTGTGAATTGGTTAAATATATAACTCGGATCTAAACATTTTTGAAAGTAATCTTTTAAAACGCTAAAGAACTTGTAAACTATTCAACCCCCCCTTCTAGTTTCCACAATTGGTATCAGGAGTAAGGTCACTCAAGATTTTTAAAATATATTGTATTTTAAAGCTTGGATCGATCTATTGATTCCGACAAATATAACACCCCCATTTTGAAAAATATAGCAACGGAAGCGAATCTGGGGTTTTACTTCATAGTACAACAATCATAATCATAGAAAACGACTCATAAAGAGACATTTTTGGAAAATTTAGTTATCATTCATTTATTCATCAGAGTTTTACAAAAAGAGAGAGGTCCCAACATCTAGAAACATAAAGTTTGAATGATAAAAGTTTAGCCATCTTCAAGTCCGTGCCACTCCGTGCCATGTGATGCTCAATTACCTGAGATAAACATGCTAAAAAGAACAACACAATGGTTGAGTGAAATTCATAGGTTTATGGTAAACAGTTTGAATACAAGTTTAATAGTGGGTTACGTTGTTATACACCCATAAGTGTAATAATTGCAATGAGTACAATTATTATAGAAAGCAGTATTATTGCCCTAAGCTCATGACACCGAGACCTTGAGATAATCAATAATCACAAGTTGCCCCAACGGGTGGTTTTGCCAAACACCCGCATAGTGATTGAAATGAAGTGCGTTTGGTTACCAGAAAGTATAGGTACACCAACGGGGGAGTTCAGTCCCAAATAGATCTATTCACAGCATTCGCGCTTGCTCCAAAAAGTAATTAACGGTTCATGATAGTGAGGTCTTAATGGCAAAAGTAAGGACTTAGGCAATAATATATCAGGATAGCATACAGTTGGAAAAACACTCGTATTCATGGTTTATGCATGTATCCCCCTCGCGGGTTTATAAAGTATTCAAAAGATTTAAAAGCGAGGCTACGAACTCACCTTAACAGGGAAATATGATTGATGGCAAAAGTATATGAAATGAAAGTAACGGCCTCATCACGTAACCTGAGGGTAATATGTCAAGTCTTAGTGTGATTGTTTATGTTTTCAAAACTTTATAAAGTTTAACATACATCTTACTTTGATTTATTAATTTATGGAAATATTGTATCACTGTTCGGGCTATCATAATTCAGAGGTCATGCAGTAAACGTTTGAGGAGCTAGGACACTTTAAATCGTAAATCCAGCAAACTCATCAAAACGTATACTCAAATGAAACCCCTCACATGAAATTCTCTAGTAACGTGATACGATAAGATTTTAAGTTTCTTCAAAAGCTAGTCGATGATAAGTTACGTTAAATATGTAATTGTTTTATAATGCCGTGATAGTGATTAATAAAGACAAAGTGTCAGGTTTTAATAAAATCAAATCTTATATATTTATATATATTTTTATAATTTATACAAAAATATTACATTTTATATTTTTAAGAATACAAAAATGGCAATATATACCCTTGATTTTTATACTTTTATGAGTTTAATCCTTTATATATATAAAGTATATATATATATATATATATATTAAACCTTTGACTTTAAAATTTAGCAAAACAGCCCCTTGTAGTTATAACTTTAGGAAAATGACATTTTTGACCCAAAACTATATAATTTCAGAAATTTACAATACATACCCTTGTGCATGAAAATATTTACAATTTTAGTCCAAAATTCATAATCTTGATATTTTCAATATAGAACGTAATTTGCAGGTTATAGCTTATTACTATAAGCTAAAATAAGTTAGAATAAATAAGTTTTACGAGCTTATAGCTTATCAAAAGAGCTTATGAACTAGAAAGATCAAAATGGGCACGTTTGGTTTCAGAAAACCAAAACGCATGGGTTTGTGGTTCAAGGGCTTAAACAAGAGTTTACATAGGATTTAACAAAGCTTATGAAAGTTCTAAAACAAGTAAAGAGTTTATTGAACGAGTTATGAGCTTACTTGAACTTGAAATGAGTTAAAAATAGTGGAAATGGGTCGAATGACTTGAAATGGGTCGAACACTCTTTGGAGATGAATCAAGGACCTCTTTTCTCTTATTTCTTGGCTTCTACTTGCTGAGTTCTTCCTTTCTTCTCTTCTATGGCTTGGTTAGATCATCATTTTGAAGTTGTTTTGAGTTTGAATGGTGAATGATGAATGAATGTATGTATGCGTGTATTTATAGTGTAGAAGAGAAGTAATGGCCAAGTTTTTGGAGTGGAGTAGTGGCCAAGCTACTTGGAGTGGTGGCCAAGATGTTGGAGTGGTGCCCAAGGGTCTTGAGTGGTGGCCAAGGGTCTTGCTTGGGGCTCAAGGGTCGAATTTTTAATGAAAGGGCATGGCTGTTTTTGGACAGCCAATATTAGTCTCGGTAAAATGGTTGCCATTTACAAACCGTAACTCCGATGAAGCTCAAACCAGTGAGCATGGTTAGATATTTGAGTCCTCTACAACTTTTAGTTTTACATATTTAGGGGTTACTATACAAAAATCTAGAGATAATAGCCGTTTACTACAGGTGTGCAGAATCTGCGCACCTTTGCCATTTCGGCTATAACTAATTCATCCGACATTGAATCGGGTCGAGTCAACCGGAAAAATGATCACAAGACATAGGGCTACAACCTAGTATTTTTTCTTAATACCCAAAGCCTACTGATTTTGCCCAGATCCTATGTTTTATCACGGATCAGATTCTGAATCTATAATTATGAACTAGTTTAAGTGGTATCGGGTTTGCTAGGGTTTTCGGGTTAGGGTTTTGGTTTAGGACGAGTGTGGAATGGTGTTTGGAGGAAAAAAATATGTTTAAATGTTGTGCTTAGAAGACTTGTACTCTAGGCTAGAAAGGTGGTACTAAATGCCTTGTAGAATTTGGAGGGAAATGAGCTCATTTGAATATCATGCACAATCGGCTTGTACTTTAAGCTTTAAGGTGTTGTACCATGATTTAGGAGGGAAAACATATTTGAATTTATGCTTAGGAATACTTGTACATATGCATCATAAGCTTGTATATTCGTTTTGTATGTATACATTACATGTAGTTAGGGTTTTGGTATAAACGTTAACGGATAAAGTTCATTTAGTAATAATGTTATGAAAATTACGTTAAATAGATAACGTACATGATATAGAGGATATTAGAATATTGACTTGACATATTAAGGCGTTTACTTGATATAAACGTAGATAGAATTGGCATAGGTAGTTGCGTGAGCTCGTTTACTTTAGAAATGTAAACTATGTTACATAATGGAATAAAGCAAAAAATTTCCCGTGAAAAAGTAGTATTTAATATAATATAAGTGAAAATTACAGTGATTTGGTTTGATGAGAAATTGAATGATGGAGAATATATGATGGAAACACTGATATAATTACAACTAAAATTAATTAAATAAAACCTAATTTAATCTACGGGAAACAGATATAGGAAATGGGGATCTTAAAAACTACGGGAAACAAAATTAGTTATAGGGAAATCCTAAAATTAAATCTATACTAAAATACGGGGAACAGAATCAGGTATCGGGAAACCTAAATACTAAAAATTAAGAAAAATAAATGCTAAATTAAATTAAAAATTAAAATTAAATTCTAATTAACTTAATTTGAAAAATAAAAAAAACTAGAATTAAAACGGAGGTCGTTTGAATGCTAAACGAAAAGAAACGGTAAAACGCACTCGGTAAAACGGGTCTAAGACTGAATTTTATGAAAAATAAAGCCTACACTAAATTTTATATTTTTCCTAGACACTAAATGACAAAATAAAATTTTATAAAAAAGAAAAATATTTTTTTATTAATTTTCTGATTTTTTATGAATTTTTAAAGATTAATTACTAATTAAAACTAAGAAAATAGAAAAAGACAAAAAATAAAAGTTATAAAAATTCTGAAAAAATAAAATTAAATAAAGAAAAAGTTAACAATTCTAAAAATATAAAAATGCCCAAATTTTACTGAATAAATTAAAAGTAATTAAACTAATTAAAATTAAACCTAATTTATATTAATTAAATTAAATAAACTAACAGCTGTCAATTATAGGGACTAACAGTGAAAGGACAGCAAGGACTAACGAGGTAACAACATACTAACAAGGGGAACTAACATTGTTAACTATAAAAGAGAAATTTACACTAATGGTCCCTGCACACCAACCCGATTACAAAGCAAGTCCAAAGTGCTTATTATCAAAAAGCTATAAAAGCAAAGTTGTTAAGGGGCTCAAGGGGAGTCTTTTTTGTAAAAGCACTTATGCTTTTTACTCACTAAATAAGCTAGAAACTTGAGGTTTTGGACTGACAGTGCTTAAAAAGGCTTATGAGCTTATTTTTCTGTCTTATTGGGATTTAAGCTAACAAGATAAGCTAAAACTTATGGGGAACAGATAAATAGGCTAGGGGATTCTTAAATAAGCTAAAGTAACCTATAATAAGCCCTAAAATAAGCTGGTCTATATTAAAATAAGCTAAACAGTTTATAAAGGAAAAGAGAAATTTAGGGCTTTTAAGCCTGAATTAAACTAAGCTAAAGGGTGAATTAAGCTAAGAAAACTTGGGGATTTAAAGAGCAACTAATAAGCTATAAATAAAAGCTAAAATATCTAGGAGCTTAATACAAAATAAGCTAAATAAGGGAGGCTGAATGGTGGTGTCTAGCACCAGGGGAGGCAAGGCAGTGGCTTAAGGGTACTTTTGGGCTTATGAAAATAAGCTCTTAAGAGCTTTTTACCCAAAACCAACCACAAACAGATTAACAATGGAGGCAAATGAGCTTATTTTCAAAGTTTGAACTAATAAAATGGACTAAATCATGCTGATATTAGGACTTGAATTTGGCATTTTTCAAAGAAATGGCATGTGGGTACTTTGACTTTCACTTGGTGAGGTTAAAAGACAGAACAAGGGGTCTTTCTTTTTGGCTTTTTGTAACTCCAACAACACAAGAAATGAGGTGCTTAAGCTGTTTCAACAGCTTAAGCCCTTAAGGTCACTTTGGCTTTCTAAAATTTTGACAGAAAGACAAAGGACCTTAAAAACTTATTTTTAAACTAAAACCTTTGATTAATTTGACTTAATAAACTCCACACACTCAGCCAAAGTTGGCTGAGTGGTTATAACCCATGAAAAATCCCATATGACCCATTTTGGGGTCTAAACCAAACACTCCCTTAATATATAAAAATCGATTTTTTTAGCTTTTTTAAAAGAAATAAAGGCTAGAACAGTGATATTAAGTTGAGCTTAACAACTTTTACACATGGTTATGTAAGTTTAAACAGAATTGATGGCTTAATTTACACTTCAAATTTTTGATAAATGCAATAACACAAAAAAAACTCTTAACTTGTATTAAAGCTGGAAATGTTACAACATAAACTTAAAATAAACTGAGTACAACAATTTTAAAGCAAACTTAATTAAATTTTAAACTAAAAAAGTAAAAACAGGGGTGTGGTTTCTCGGCTTGTTCTCTTCTCTTTTATAGAAGTCCTCTGCCTTCTCTTTGTCTTGGTTTGTGTTTCTTGGAGTGTAGAAACGTCAGCATACTCAATCCTAGCCCTCCATTCCTTTTTGTACACCATCTCACCATTAAAGGGGTCTCGGGTTGGAAGGTGGGATTGTCAAGTGGGCATGGATTATAAGGTTGGGGTGAGTGGGTATAGGGTTAGGGTGAGCTGGGAAGTGTACTAGGGTGGTGGCTTGGCCTAGAAACCATGGGATGCCCGGTTTGGGTTTTGGCGGTAAAGGGGGTTGAGGTACAGTTATGGTTCGCAGGTTTAAACATAAACCTTGGGGAAGAGGCAAAACTAGCCCTTCAACTTTCATTCTCTTTTCATTTCATTCGAGCCCCAAAACAGTTATAAACTAAGTTTAGAAAGTGACACATTTGGTCCCTGTGGTTTTTTTAACAAAAGAATAAAGAAAGGTTTGGGAAATTGCAAATCCAGCCCTTGCCTTTAAACATAATAAAAGAATTGCCATTTGGCAGTTTTAGTCCCTGGACTCTTTTTAGCTCTTTTTCTTTATAAAATACTTTTGAAAATAACACAACAAGTCCCTATGGTTTTGTAAAAAGGTTATTGGGCTTGGGTTTGTGTTGGGTTTGGGCTTGGGTATTGGGCCCACTGGGTTTGGGTTTGGGCCAATAAGGTACAGGTTTGGTTATTGGGCTTTTTCAAGCCCAATAAGGTTATGAAGTTGGGGGGGTTTTGTGTGTACAATGGCTGGATTGGCTGTAACTGGTAGAATTGGGCTTCAAAGTCTTCACTAGTCTTTGTCAAATGCACACAAATGGGTGTTGTAATGATTGAGGCGCCCATTTGGTCTTCACAGTTTCATAATTTTACTATTGGGCTTTCCCGGCATCAGAAGGGTTTGAGATTGCATCCAAATAGTATTCTTCTCTGTTCCGGCTCCGGTTTGGACTGATGATTCTTAGTATTGACTCTGACTTGGCATTTATTTGGAACTTTGGCCTTGATTTTGCACAGTCTTTTCCATTCCTATGTCAGTTTAGTCATTTTGGCTTGGTTTTCTGTCTTTTTGTAGATATCCACTCTCTTGCACCATACAATGCAAAACAAACATTATATTTGGCAGTTTTTGTCTGTTTTTGGTCATTTAAGCCTCTTTTTTGAAGGAAAAGTTATGTGTAATTAAGCACTTATCCATAATCCCCAAACTAAGGTATTGTGTGTCCTCACACAATGTTATGAAGTAAACACGTAAGCCCCGTTTTCACCATTTTCTAAATTTACACTAACTACAACTAATATTTTTGGATTTTCTCATTTTTTTAACAAGTTTGACTTTCTTTATTTATTAATACTGGGATCATAGAATGAGAAGCGCCCGTAGAGTGATCTACGGATGTCCTTACGGATAAATTCATCGTCCTCGATTTTTCACAAGTTCCAAGCTAAGCAATTAAACAAGATCATTGTCGATATAAGTTTATATGTTAAGCCCTCATACTTATGACTTGTGAATTTTCAACTCCCAACATGGATATACGATTGAATGTGTGTACTCATTTTTTTTTCAACATCATAATCATAAGTTCTTAAAGCTAGGAATGCGTTGCTTAGTTTGAACCCCTACCTCGTGGTTAACGGAAGTAGGATATCCAACCAACACCGATGGTGCTAGTTTTGAAAACCCACCGTTGCTAGCGAAGTGGGAAATCAACATCAACACCTATATCCAAATCTGCAAGATAGGTGTCTTAGTTTGAACCCTCACCTAGACCTTTCTTCCAAGTGAGATATCACGACACACCAAATCTCTAGAAGTAAAGACGTCTTAGTTTGAACCCCCACCTCGTTGCTAGCGGAGTGGGATATCACGACACATCTTTTACTTGCTCCATAATATCAACTGCATGCTTCATTGGCAAAATTTCCATATTCATGCATTTTTGCATTCACATTTCATTCATGCTTCTTTGGCATTTATCTTTAAATTAACTAGCAAAATCGCGCTTTGAAAACTCAAGATAGCAAAATTTGACGTCTTTTTTCTGAAAACATCGATTGACCTTAGTTGAATTAAAACTAAGTACGTTAGATTAGGCGGATAGAAATTCCGGAGAGAAAACCACAAGTACTTGTATCAGTTTTTGAGAAGAATCTTGCTTGGCACATAAATTATATTTAACTCTATCTTTCTCGTTCATCACATTATTAAAATCAAAGCTTATAAATTCGTGAACAGCTCGCCAAAGGACTAGCTAGGCTCAACACGCCATATCAAGTCAAAAATTATCATATTCTACCCAAAAGAAAATCCAAAACATGCGAACAAAACACTTATTAATTTTTCAAATTTTCAATTTATCATTTTTTTGGTATTTTGGTGGTAAAAACGGTTTACGTGGTAACAATGCTGCAGGCATAATCATCGAAGATACCCCCCCAAACTGAACTAAACATCTCCGAAGTTTTGAAGGTACTACATTAATCTAAGCCATTATGAGGAATGCCAAAAGAAAAAAAACGTTAGTCGATAAGATTAGATATCGGATTCCCAAATGAAGCTTGAGGATGTGGAAACCCTTAATGATTACAAAACTAGGAGTCTTCAACAATCCGGCAATCCTGGACGATAAACAACAACAACACGAACACGTGTAAAAAACAAGTTATTCTCACTCAATAAACAACACTTATTTAATATTATAACTATGGAAAAGCTTTGGGGTGCCTCCCACGAATCGCTTGTTTGGGTCGCGATTGCTTGATCCATCACAAGGATATATTGGGTCTTGGCGAAACAAGTGGAAATTTAAAAATCATCATCGGACTTTCAATCAGTGCCAACGATAAGTATTAATTTTATGAAAGTTTCCACTCCGATGAGATACCATCCGCAATGAAAGAAGAATGATACATTGAATGCCGAGATCAAATATGGTTATCCGTCCTCCTCAAAGGAGAGTATAAGGAAGGTGGAATAACCGGATAAGCAAGAAATGGGAGAAAGATCCAACAACATACCGAACAATTCACTAGTGGGTATGAAAAATCTTGCTCCAGGATGGGATGGGTGGGTTAAAACATTAGCACATCTACGGGGATGTCTTCCACCACATCAATGTTGAATTTTCCCGAATTGGGATAATCAACATAAAACGATTCAGAACTCGAAGGTAAATAGAAAGTATCGTCATCTACGGATTCGACATCATCACTCTCAATACCGGTGGTATTGATCCGTACAGCAAGAAACAGTCAATCTCCACCATAAGAAAGAATCATTATCCGCAACGGGGATATGAGATGGAGGGGAGAGATTTCGATAGCAATTAGAATTGGCTTGAAGAAGCTTCCGGAGGTCGAGGAGAAGAGTTATCGTAGAGACAAACTTCCAAAACCGAATATCACCTTCCGGTCAAATTTCAACTTCCTCCAATTTCCTGGTGGAATGATTTAGGAAGGATAGTCACCGGCGAACTTATTGGAAAGAGAATCGATCTTAGTAAAGAATCATCGAAATGTCTCTGATTTAGCACGGATTCTACAAGATCATATTCAGCATCAAAAGAATCAATTCCGTGGAATTGAATGGAGCCTTCTAGCACCTCTTCATTATTCGATCTAACGCGCTGTAGTCGAAGCAATTTTCTTCATCAAGATCAAAGATAGGATAAGAGAAAATGAAAAAATTCTCTTTTGGAATGTCCTCCTTGGAAAATGACTCTCACTTAAGGTTAAATCTTCATCGATATCGAAGAGATGTGGTGAAATGAGAAAGGTAAAATCATATTCTTTGAAGAATCATCAAATGGAGCAAATACACACTCATCGTCGGAAAAATCCTCGAACATCAATTGGGGTTGGGACAAGGGAGTTCTCTGACACAAGAAACTTAATGAATTCGTCCTATTCTCTGCCGAATAGTGTCAAGATGCCTCGGCCCCCAAACTTAGAGAGTTAACGGGCTCTTTGGTTGTGATTCGTGTGTGATTGCAAATGGTAATAGTCCTCGTCACATCATTATCACAGTATACGAAGGGGAAAACAAAAAAATAAAAAGGGGTGGAGGGGGCGTCCAAGCAGGAGTATTGAATGTACTCAGATAGCACGTCACTTTATGATTTACACAATCTTGAACAAGTTTGCTATGCAATCTTGCACCTCACTCGATTGAGCGTGCTTAACTTCATAAAAGTTGTCCCCAATCTTGCAATAGAATTAGGCGTTTCCGCCCAAAAGAGAAACGATAAAACTGTTTTGAGAAAGCTTTTCAATCGATTTCATTAGGTCCTCTTGGGGCTTGCAAGCATCCATGCTCATGGTTGAGGGAGTGGATGATTGACGAAAATTGCGGGTTTGAAGTTGGGTCAAAACCGAAAGAATGAGGAGTTTTGACTCAACGGTTGACATTCAATATACGCATGAGGACCCTATTTTTTTATTTTTTTTATTTTTATTGTTTTACCAAATTTTTTTTTTTTTGTTTTACAATTTTCACAGCAAGATTTGCTGTTCCGATTAATGCAAATCTGCGGAATGAAATCAAGCTGTAATCCGGCTCAGGATAGATAAACTGGCTTTGAGGTGAACAGCAGTGACAATATTGAGTATCGTTCCCGCAAAATTCACACAAGATTTGCTTAGAGTGTGTGGGGTGGTGAGAGAAACTGGAGATTGATCAAAAGAGTACGGAGTTGAAAAAATCGAAATTGATTTCCATTTCATAAGTACACAACAAGACAAACTCCATCAATGAGACGACAACCGCACTTGTTGCACGTGCCGAATAACAATAAGATTATCCGTCGGTGTCCCACCCCTATCACATTCAAAACAGAGAATAAGACTCCATCAGCATTAAACAAATAAGAGGACAAGAAAAGAATTAAACGGTTAAGAGAAAAAGAAGATTATTTTTTTTGTTTTTCGGATTTATTAACAACAAATCACAATTGGACCAAAATCAGATAAGAGAACATAGAGGCCATAATCGATCTCACTTCACGGTAGCTCTCCAAATGCAAAACGCACAGGTGAGCGGAGGATAGAATAGCGCGAAGCTTATTTCTCCTTATCGGTCGTAGTTCGTTGGAACAACCCTCCTTATACCCACTTTATAGTTTGTTTATCAAAATGAGGTGAGCCGTATATCGTAAGTGACACAGAAGGCAAGTTTTAAATCTTTTGTTCGGGAACTTATTATGGATAATACTCCAGTTGAGAGTATTATTTTGATGGTGTTCTTTAACCAAATTATTTTTATTTCTATTTATGGACAATGTTTTTATATATATATATTTTATTTTATTTATTTATTTTTTTTTTAATTTTTTTTTTAATTTTTTTTATTTTTATAATAATTATACTAGTAAAAGAAAAGTGCGACCAATATTTTTTGTACTTCTTATATTTTTATAGAAGAAAAATATTCACAGATTCAAACACATTGTCAAACGTAACGATAATCGTTTTCAACCTCCCCGGCAACGGCGCCAAAAATTGATTCGTCTGATAGTATACATATATAATAACACAAATGCAAATCTCAACCAAATGTCCTTAACCAAGGCAAAAGGTCAAAATCTACACAAAGAGATTAAATTATATAAGAATCTATAAAAAAAGATTCCGGAATAGAGTATTCCCGTGTCGTATGTCCCAACGAGGCAGAGATTGGACAAATCGCAAGACGATTTGATGATTGTGGTTTGTATTGTCACAAGGAATGATAGGCACTAAAACTGATAAAATAAGCAAAGCACATAAAACTAGCAAAGAGAATAACTGGAACAAAAACAAAAGCTAGAAATTGGTAGAAAACACTTAAAACATCTACACTAAGGCACGAATAAGCTCAAATAAACTTAAGACAAATCAAATAAGCTAAACTAACTCTAAATAAGCAAATACAAAAAGCAATTACTTAAAAAAATAAGATAAGCACAACATTACTACCAACAGTAACTAACATGTTTTAACATACCATGATGTCAGTACTAACAGTTGAGTAGTACTGCAAGTCTAGGTTAGTACTGGTAGACTTAGGTAGTACTGGAAGGGCTTAGGTTAGTACTAGCTAGGCATATAAACACAAAGACCCAAAGAAATAAGCGAATAAGTCTAAAACAGATAATTACACTACCCCTAAAAGCACTTATAAAAGGAATAATCAACTAAGGATAAACTAAAATGATAAATAAAGCTAAAAAAAAAACTTAAACTGATACACGTAATGAAACAAAAATTTAAATTTTTTTGAAAAGACAAATAAAGTTCTACTGAAAACAGATACACTAAAATAAGCTTAATCTACGTTTAAAAAGCTAAAGAAATCTTAAACAAGCTGAAATAATAAGCTGATAAGCTAAGTTGAACAACCAGTACTAACAGTTAAGACTAACAGTACTAACTTGGAGTTAGTACTGGTAGTGTTAAGTTAGTGCTGTTCGCAAAAGTGAACTACCAGTACTAACTTAGAGTTAGTACTGCTAGTGTGGAGTTAGTACTGTTCCTAAAATGAACTAGCAGTACTAACTTGGAGTTAGTACTGCTTGTTCAAAACAGACTTTAACATTTCCAAAAATCATTTTTAGTTCAAACTAATTAAAAACAGATTATCAAATAACAAAGTAAAATACTTATAAGCAAATTTCAATCAATAATAAGCACTTAAATAAGCATAAATTGGTCTAGCAGTATTAACCTAAAACTAACAGTGCTAACAAATGAACTAACAGTTCTGCAATAAATAAGTAAATTAAGAAAAAGAGAGACTTACAACACCCTTGCTCAAAACAGGGGTAATTCAACAATCTACAAGCTCTAACTTGTAGAAAACAAGTTAGTGAGAGTCCATAAGCCCATCCATAACTGGCTTATCATCCAATACATAAGCTGTGGTATATTTGAGAGTGATTTGTGAACATAAATCCATATGATTAAGAAACTTAACACTGTATTGTAAATTGACTTAAAAACTCAAATTTGCATTAAACTTGAAAGTGTTACAAAGCTGAAAGTAAAAGCTGTAAATGACTTAAGAATTAAGCTAAGATTAAAAACTGAAATTATTTAAAAACTAACAGTTAAAACTAAACTAAGATTGATACATATTTACAAAAAACTCTATTTATAGCCGAAGTCTTCCTCTCTTTGGACTTGCAGCTTGTGCTTCTTTTGTGAGATAAGTCCTAAAGCAAATCCCAGCCTTCAATTTCATTTGTGCTTCTTTGGAGACAATCTCATCCATCGAAATGCTTTGGGAATGGAGAGGGATTGCCAACATGGACTTTATAGAGCTGGGGGGAAGTAGTAGGGTGGGTGAAATGATTTTGGTAGGATGTCGAGTGGTTTTGCAGGGGAGAAGTATGGGGCGGTATACAAGTTGTAACTGGGTTGTGTAGGCGGAAAGATGCTTTAGGTAATTGGCAGCTTGGTCCCTCCATTTGTAAACTTAAATGTAATGTCTACCCGGTTTGCAACTTTGATCCCTCCTTTCTTATAACTTTGTAATACAACTTTAGACTTGGCAGTTTTAGCCCCTCAAGTTGTATTTTCTTCCACCTGGCTGACTTTTGACTTTATCCTTTCCATTTCGTGCTTGGATTTGTTGATTTTAGCTTTCTTTTTGTTCCTTTTCTTGAATATCCGTATCCTGCACAATACAAAAGCAAAACATACAAATACAATGTATTTTTGGTACGTTTTTAGTCATTTAAGTCCGTTTAGAATGAAAATGGTATGTGTAATTAAGCACATACCACTTACCATTTCTCAAACTTTGGTAAAGATGAGGAGTGAGAAAGCAAAGGAAAAAGAAGTTGCTTTTAGAGATGTGGAAGAAACTCCTAGATTAATCAGATCAACTACAACACTTCAACCTCTTCTAACTCTTGATCCAAAAGACAAAGGAAAGGGTGTACTAGTTAAAGAAGAACATGTTATAGTGAAGAGAAGGGATCAAGGGTTAGCTCAAATTGAAAGTGATGCAGAGTTAGCTCAAAGGCTGTATGAGGAAGAATTAGCAGAGGTGGAAATAGCACAAAAGGAAAGACAAACACAAGAAGAAGCCTCTATGGCTGCACTTTATGAAGAGTATGATACTATTCAAGCCAGCATTGATGCTGATGCTTTGTTTGCTGCAAAGCTCCAACAGGAAAAGTAGGTCTTGACTTTTTCCCTTTGTCAAGGGTGAAGAGTTTGGATTTGCCTAGTATTTTATATATATAACACCAACGAACCAAATCTCATCATTATTCAAATATATGTCGATGACATCATATTCGGTTCGACTTGTCAAGACATGTGTGATGAATTTGCCAAAATCATGCATGACGAGTTCGAGATGAGCATGATGGGTGAACTTAACTTCTTCCTTGGATTACAAATTAAACAAATGGAAGATGGTATATTCTTTAATCAATCTAAGTATATTAAAGAAATGCTTAAGAAATTTGGTCTAGAAGATTCTAAACCAATGAAAACCCACATGTCCTACGATACTAAACTCATGAAAGATGAAGACTGTGAGTCGGTATTTAGTACCAAGTATCGAGGCATGATAGGTAGTTTATTATACCTAATGGCAAGTAGGCCCGATATCATGTTTAGTGTCTGCCTCTGTGCCCGCTTCCAAGAGGCTCCCAAAACCTCTCACCTTGAAGCGGTTAAGCGTATCTTCCGATACATTAAAGGCACTACGCACTTAGGATTATGGTATCCTAAGAGGACCGACATAGAAACCGTAGTATATGCCGACTCTGATCATGCGGGAGATTATGTGGATCGAAAGAGCATTAGCGGTATTTGTACGTTCGTGGGATGTTGTTTGACATCTTAGTTCTCAAAGAAACAAACCGATCTTGCTATATCCACTACTGAAACCGAATACGTAAGCGTCGGAAAGGCATGTCAACAAGCACTATGGATGAAACAAGATCTCATCGACTATGACGTATGACTCAACGACGTTCCCATCATGTGCGATAACAAAGGCGTGATTGACCTTAGCAAAAACACGGTGCAACATTCACGTACCAAACACATCGAAATTCATCACCACTTTCTTCGTGATAATGTCCAGAAAGGACATATCTCAATCGAAAAAGTGCCGTCCATCGACAATATTGTCGACATTCTTACTAAACCCCTTAAACGTGAATCATTTAACTATCTACGTCTTGGTTTAGGAATGATGGAACACATTCCATAAATCATATTAGTCCGCCTCTCTTTCTTCTGTTTCAATTCTAGTCCATGTTCCTTTCCGTGTCATGATAACTTGAATACTTCATCCGAAGTACTTTAAGCATTTTTAATTCGCAAAATGCAAATTAAAATGCCACTCCTCTTTGTAAAATTTTCGTCAAAACTGAGTCCAAAATCCTTTACTAAGGGCGGCCCCCAAACCATAGGCGGCCCCTAATATATTTAGGACCGCCAGACATTATGGGACCGCCATCAGCAGACTCCTGTATTTTTTACATTTTGCCAAAAAATTTCAAACCACAAAAACAAACACCCCCCTTCGTGCTGCCGTTGACGAACTCGACCAAAACCACTCAAAAACTAAAAATCACCCATTAAAACACAAATTGAAGATAAAATCAACACCTACAATCATTCACAACATCGTAAAAATCATCATTTGTAAGTCATTTTATCTATTTTCTTTTAATTTGAGTCTAGGGTTAATGATGAACACCAAAAATTGAAATTGGGGATTTTTGATTTTTCTTTCAATTTCATACAATTAGGACTACTAGGATGCAATGTATAACTAATATACTTCCCATTGACATAGGATTTGCATATATTAATAAGCTTGTAGAAAATTTGATTTTGAACCAAAACCCTAATTTTATTTCAAAACCACTCACGTTAGGAACACAATAAAATTGGTGTTATGCATTGTTAATCCAACCTAAAAACGTTTTCAAACACATGTATAATGATCTCATGAACAAATTTCAAGATACACAGTTCATATGTATTTTTCGACTTGTTTGGTTGAGCAAAATCAAATTAAGGAGCATTTGGGTTAACTCTTAGGATTTTATATTTAGGTCGAGTTAATCGTTACTCCACATTTGTTGCATATAGGTACACACTAGACACAAACTTAAAACTTCAATACAAGTATAAGAAATTAAAATATGATTTTCTTTGTGTCATTTTAGGTAACAATGCCTCGAGTTATCGGACTTGATCATCAAAAGACACGAAGCTACATACCTCTCATATCAAATGAATTTAATCAACCCTTACTAAACACAATGGCAAATCTTGAAAATGGTACTTTCATGAGGGAAGGGTTGTGAGTTAAAATTTTGAAAATATGAGTCATATTCGTGCCAAATTTGAGTCAACTGGTTTTGATTGTTTGTTAAACATTAACGAACAAATTATACCTCGTTTTGTTCTTGAGTTCTATAGTCAACTCACTTTTAACTATAATTTCGAAGGCCACTTTGTTGTCAACTTTGTCATTCAAAACAAGTCATTCTCTCTCACTCTTGAGAAATTCGGTCAAACTCGAAAAATCCCCTTCAAAGGTCATGCCTCTCACACCGACATGTGGTCACTTGACCACTTGTCAATAAGTGTTCCGAGTAAAGGTCGTTATAAGACCACTCCTCCCTCTCCAAGTGTCATCAAGTCATTTATCCAAATTCCTTGACAAGGTCAAGAAACTCATACCAAAAATAAGAAAACCATTGTCGTAGGTGATAACAAAATCTTAACCTAAGAGATTCATACTCATATGAAACCTTGGGTTGACATTATTCATGAAAACGCCATTTGTCTAGTAGGACATAGGGATCATGTCTCCGCTTGTCTTTGTCACATGCTTTATTGCATTGAGACCTCCACCCCTTACAATCTAGCAGTTTTCATTCTTAAAAGAATGGAAAAGACTTGAAACAAGCCAAAGGAACTTTTACCTTTTTGAATGCTTTGACTAGATTATTCAAGCATGTTGTGTCAGTCTCTCCTGAGCTAGCATTCGATCATTTCCTCTCACATGATCGAGCCATATATCTGCTCGCACCTAATTATGAGTGAAAGACGTGAGCGGATCGAGGCAAGAAAAGACCTCGTGAGTTAAATACTAGCTCCTCCTCCACTACTCAAAATCATCCTTTTTCATCTCTTCCACTAGACGTCATAGTTGATGAAAATGATGATGAATCATTTCATTCTAACTCGTCCTCTTCACCTTTCCAAAATGTCTACTCTTCCTCTAATGTTATTCCTAGAGTCATTCAAACCCCTCCTCATGAAAGTCATTACTTAAATACCCATCTCTCTGAAACTACTAATCTTCAAACACAACAACGAGATGCTCACCGAGAAGGGTTAAGGTCATTAGGACAAGCCGTCAAGAACATGATGAAGGGGAAACGCAAGTAAACATGTTTATCATGTTTTTGAAGACATTTATTTATATCTATATTTATTAAGAATATTATAGCTTCTTTAAGGACATCCTTTCAAATTACTAAGATGATCTTTTCAAATTTTATCATCTTACTAATGCTTTGCATGATTAGCAAATTATATGATTATTATATGCGTATAATTACCCTATTTGCTAAATGATTTGTGTGTTAGTTTATAATCATATATCCTTGTTTAAATTACTTAAATTTTGAATTGAGTAGATGCCAAATATCACTGGACTTAAGAAAAATAAAACCTGGAAAATTTCATCTTTTCCAGAAAACGCCCCCTATAAATATCAAGCGGCCCCCTAACATATTTGGGACCGCCAGACATTATGAGACCGCCAACAGGAGGGAACGAATCCTTTTGAATTTGCCTCTTTTTCTGTTTCATTGACCTCTCTATCTATAGCCTTAAGCTGGCATTTCCCAGATTAGCTAAACCATATTTGGCACCTTCTTCTTCCTAAACCATGCTTTGCCATCTTATCCAACCTCCCTCATTATTTAATCACCCAACTCCTATACTTCACCACCATCTTCATCTCCCTCAAATCTCCCTTCTTCAACATCAATGTCTTGTTCAAACAACAATTCTAACTTCTCTAGAAAACCTAGAATGTTCGTAAGACAAGTTTGGAAAAGAAAGACATCCACTCCAAAATCATCATCCACTCTTCAAAATGAATCACTTCCATTCCATCCACATGTCCATCCTCAAATCTCCTCACCACCTTCCTACAACCCTCTATTAGATGAAATGATCAACTCACTTCATAACATCTCCACCATTCTTGATACACACAACAATCCTTCCAATGCCTACAATTAAGCACCACCTTCACCACCACCACAACAAATCTATCCACCATCTCATGGTCAAGTTGACTTTCACTCTAGCTTTTGTCATTGTTGTCGATACTATAGAAACCAATTTCATGCATTAAGAAATGAAATCAACTTCATTCACTTTCTACTCACTCGTCTCATACCTCAAACCCGCACTCTTTCAAACCATGCTTCACCAACCTTACCATTCTCTTACTTTAGTTAATCATTCTAACATGATTAACCTACCCTAATAATCGAACGACCACCTTTTGCTTATGGCATCTACTATAATTCAAGATTTAACTAGTTTATGTTTTATGTCTTAATTTATGTTTACCTTGTCTTGTAATGATCATACTACTATGGTATTGATCTACTATGTGTTGAATGAAATTTCTTTATGGTTGAAATGCATGTATAACTATGGTGTTATATTCATGAGATATTTGTCTTGCACTTGTACTTCTAACTTTGTTTTGTAGCAAACAAATTTTATAAGATCGATCCCTTGGTGCCCCGAACAAGGGGGAGCATACATCAAGGGGGAGTCTTGATATCGTCGATTTCTTTCTTCCTACAACAACTCGACGATCATCCTTTTTGAATTCGACAAAAAGGGGGAGAAATGGAACAAAACTCATTAATAATGTGTAACTATTAATTTTATACAAAATGAGTTTATATTTTGTCATCATTAAAAAGGGGGAGATTGTTAATACAAATAATGTCTAAAAACTTTATTTTTATTTTTCGACCTCTTAACATTTTGATAATAACAAAATGTAAAAACGTTTACTATAAAATTAAACGTTAACAAATTATTAATCGTAAAATTCCATTTCTAAGATTAGTGATCACTTAAGGTATGAACAAACAAATCATTAAGCATGATTAGTGATCAAGAAAATATTTTTCTCTCATCCATTATATTTTTACAAAAGACTTTCACAAAATTAATTATACAAAATATTTTCTAATTAAAAGAAAAGTTTTAATAAAAACTTAAAATTTAAAATTCAAATTCCCCCCTCCAAATAGAAGCTTCTACACCAGATACAACCTTCCCCACAAAAAGACAAAAATGGAGCGGAGTCTAGGCGGCGGCCCCCTTATATATTTGGGACCGCCGAGACTGCCACTAGTTACTGTTATTTTTCCCTGTCTATAAATACTGGTCCACCCCTTACTGAAAATGATTCCTCTTTGCACTAAATTTTTCAGTCTCTTCTTTCTCTCTCTAAATCTTTTTTCTCTCACTAAAACTCTTGATCACTAACATACTTAGATCTTGTTTTAAGTGATCTAATCTCTTCTTCTCATCTCTTCCTTCTCATTCAAGTGCAAGAGAAGAACACTCGTATTCGTCAAGAAATAAAGTGTTAATTAGTGATCTCTCCTCCTTTCTTCTAAGTTCCAAATCTCTATTGTAATTATCTTGTGTATTTGTGTGATTCGGATATTGTTTAGATCCAATAGTGCAGATCTTGTGAGTGTGTATATCTTGTGTAGTGGTAGATTGGTTCTAGCTAAGATTAGGACTCGACATTTAGCATAGTGTCGGAAAATAACGTAAGCGAGGTGTAAACGGTTTTCTCAGCCTAAAAGGAGCTTATTGACATAGTGAAATTTTGAGTCGGGTACTGGGGAGTGGAGTTGGGCGAAGAGGTTCTTCATAGCCGAACCACTATAAAATCTTGGTGTCTTGGTTTGGTTGTTTCTTTCCTTATCTCTTTACATTATTATTGTTGTTATCTAATTTTAGTTTAGATAGTTATTGCTTGTTCATATTATGAATTGGTTAAACATATAACTCGGATCTACACATTTTTGAAAGTAATTTTTTTTAAAACGGAAAACAAACGTGTAAACTATTCAACCCTCCCTTCTAGTTTCCACATCACACCTTATCCTCCTAATGTGGTAGCTAATAAGGACTATTTTCAAAAGTGATTATGAAGCATGTGACTTGACACTTGCAGTCAATAAAGAATTTGTTCCTTCAATAGTTGAAGAATGATGCCACTGGCCCCCTCGTAGAGTTAATCAGATATATGTGTGGTCGCACCCAAAAACTCATGTAGATATGTCTCAATGATTTTTGGTAATCTTGATTAATCATATATACGAGAAACATAATTCGTTATTAAATAATGGAATGACTATGATCCATATCCATTTTCAACACGGTATCTGAAACACAAGGATTGTAAATACATAAATCATTTCTCTGTGACTTTATAAAACCACACTCGGATAATCTTGGAAGCATTGGCATGTTGCTAGACGCTTACCAATGTTATAACATTATTTGATATGTGTCCAAGTGGGAGCTGTTGGAATATGTCCACATAAAATAATATATGTCTGGGAATTTATTCGAGCCTACGGGGATGCACGCGTTAATACGTAAAACAATTAATAAATATATTAAAAGTATATATTTTAGTGATAAAGCTTAAACAAGCATTAAACAGTAATACATATTTAATGGGAGTTATATTAGTCATTAATAGTTAAAAGAAGGAGTAATATGCAATTATGAATAAAGGAAAGTGTGAGAATTGTTTCCTTATTGACTTAGTCAATTAGTTTCCTAATCTCTAAGAGGAGGTGGAATTGCCTAACTTGCAAGCCAAGTTTTAGGAGGCTATAAATAGAGGTTTAGGTGATTTGTTTTCTTATAACTTGTAAATCAAATCCCTAAAATTTCCTTCTCTTCCTCTTGCTTGTGCGATCGACCGAACATTCTAAGGGATTCAGTTCGTGGGTTTTGTTCGACAAAGAGAAACCACAATGGTTTCAATAGTTGATTTCTTCAAGAACGCGGTGGTTTGGCTTTATCACTACTAGTACTAGCATACTTAATTGTTTGTGCAGAAAACTAGAAGGGGGGGGGGGGGTTGAATAGTTTTCTTGATTAATTGTTACCTTTTAAAAAAATTGTTTGAAACTATACGTGAAATGATTGTGATATTGGTATTGGTATATGACGTAAGAACTATGAAAGCAAATAAATGGAGAGTTAGAAAGAGATAACCAAGACACAAGTATTTATAGTGGTTTGGCTACAAGGACACCTTCTTTGCCCTACTCCACTCCCCGAGTCACCTACTCGAGAGTTAAACACTAGTCACCGTACTCTTTTCAATTGGCGGAGAAGCCTCACAACGTTGCTTATACCTCTTTTTTGGTACAAAGCTAAATACCGGATTCTTCATACGGTAGAATCACACCAACACTACTACACTTGATTTACAATGATAAATGTAACTAACAACTACAATATGATGTTCAAGACTCAGTAATGTGATCTTGATGATGTTATGGAAATGCGAAACAAGATGCTTGAAACTTGATCGTCTCGAATGGGTGTTTGGCAATTTTCTTTTTTGAAGTAAATTACCTACAAAATGCTAAAGGAAACTATGCAAAAGTAGAGAGAAAGATCAGATGATTAGAGAGTATTTTCAAGTAAGAATATGTGTGAAAACATGAGAAATGGCTTGGTATTTATAGCCAAGAAAAGTAATGTAGCCCGGTTCTGTTGATGAATGGAACCGGCAACCAAAATCAATGGAACCGGCCTACATTAACCAAATCTAAATTTTGATTTTTTTTTTTATGACCACCCAAAATACTTTCTTATTATTTCTTGAATTTTGAATTCTTTTTTTTTTTTGAAAGATCATGTGAAATCTTGTAAAATTATCCTTGGATTTGCTGCATTTGATTAGGTCATGAATGATGTAAATAATAGAGAAGTTAGAAAGCATTTTGTGTATAGTTTAGGTTTACATAAATAATTGCATTACACGTTTTTTTATGACACTTGTGATTTTCCCTTTCAAAAGTCCTTATGTTTTTAGAGATGGTTTTAACATGATGTTTCTTTATGTTTTGTCATCAATAAAACTAGGAAGGCCGTGAGATAGAAATAAGCATATTTTATAGGTTTATTTGTATTAACAATCTCTCCCTTTTTCGTTGATGACAAAACGTAATGATTTAAAATACAAAGACTAATTTTTCAATGGTTTGAGATTTATTTTAAATCCATTGTTATTCTCCCCCTTTTTGTCGAAACAAAAAGACGGAATAGGTTAACCTAGGTTTGCCGATTCTAGTGTAATCGGTAAGCTCCCCTTTGAGAGGTGCATAAAAATCTGCAAAACAAATAAGTTAAATAGGATGGTATATGCTCCCCCTGCTATGTAGATACCTACAAAAGAAAAGTTAGTGGACATAAACCAAAAGTTTACTTATGTAGAACCGGCTGACCGGTTCTATTCCTTGAATGGAACCGGCTTGTTATCGGACAGAACTGATGACTTTTGGAAAAAGTCAAATTCTTCGAATTTTAATCACATTTTTGAATGATCACACATTATTAATCTGGTATCAAAGCTTGGAAGCAAGACAAAATATTTATCTAGAAGGGAGAACATAAAAGACATTACAAGATAACAAGAGATTCTTTAGCGAATCAACTATTTTATTAAACTTCTAAATATTATTCTAAAAATTATGCAAAAGAACATTAAGGCGATCGAGAATGAATCTCATTTCCCCTTGGAAGTTGTCAACGAGGGCTTGAGTTCGTTGGCAATGCTCATAATACATTTCATGAGTTAGCATGAGGAAAGGATTGTTAGGTCCTAATGGCGGAAGTGGTAGGTTGATTGAGGGTAGATTAGGTGAAAGATGTGGTGGAAATGGTAGAAGAGGTGGTTCCATGTCCGGAGTTGGAGAAGGAAAGGTTGACTCAATGGGTGAAATGAGAGGTGGATTGTAGCCATATGCTCAATGGTGTCAAATGATGACCGAGGCAGAGGAGGGTTAGTTATTGAGGGTGAAAGTTCTTCGAGTGAGTCAAGAAAGGATTGAGGAGAAGTAAGAGGAGTAGAGAATAAAAGTTTAATGGGATCAAGATTGATGGCTAATGGTGATGTGAGTTTTGAAAGTTGAGTTGGTGCCGAAGGTGGTGAGGTCAATGGTGGGGGTGTTGATTTTAAAGTGAGCAAAAGATTGCTCTTCGAGGTTTCTGGAGAGATGATTGGCAAGAGAAGTGGAATAGAAGTTGAAGCAGTTGGTGGAGGTGCCGAGACATAGTCCGTTGGAGGTGAAAGAGGTTGATAAGGTGGTGACGATGTTCGAGGATTATTAAAACAACATGGTCGGATACTAATTCTAGCGGTTCTCTTAAGATTAAGCTTATTGTCCTTAAGCATTTTCTTGATCTTTTGAGTTAATATGGGAGCTAGGAATATCTCTATATATAGAAGAAAAAATATGATGTTTAATGCATTGCTTGTTTATTAGGAGAAAATTTAATCATTGGATTTGTCCTATAGTCAATCTCTATGCCCTATAGCTGATAGATATGATTGGGAGGGAAAGGATGAAGGAAAAATTCGTATTTGAAAATGTAGTACAGGACTGTCGGTTCTGCCGGTGCTATAGGCAAAACAGAACCGGCTTTGAAACCAACGGAACCGCCGAACTGAATTTTTTTGATATGTTGGAGATGCGGTTTTTCTCGACTCAAAAAAATATTTTTAAGAATGACCCTATGTCTCCTTTTAATATAGCCATAATTGAACGTGTTTGAAATGACATATTGACCATGTGTTTCTTTGTATACGTTCAAGTGGCATGACAAAAAAAAAGTTTTTATTTGTATTACTCAAAAAAATGTTTTGACTCAAAAAAATGTTTGTCTTAAGCAGCCCGAGTCCTAGTCTAAGAAGGTTGAAGGGTTCTCTCTTAAGGGGTTTGGTTAGGATGTCGGTTATGTTATCTTCGAAGGCGACTTTTTCAATAGTTATATTCCCTTTTTGAACATTGTCACGAAGGAAATGATGTCGAATTTCTATATGTTTAGTACGAGAGTGAAGAACAGGATTTTTACTTAGGTCTATTGCTCCTTTATTGTCACAAAGAACGGGTATGTCATTTAATTTAATATTATAGTCTACTACAGCTTGTTTCATCCATAAGGCTTGTTGGCAAGCTTTACCGGCCAAAACATATTCGGCTTCGGTGGTTGAGATGGCTAGGGCGGTTTGTTTCTTGGAGAACCATGATGTGAGACAACAACCCATGAATGTACATACACCACTAGTGCTTTTGCGATCGACATAGTCTCCCACGTGGTCGAAATCATCGTAGACAATGGTTTCTAAACCGGTTCCTTTGGGATACCATAAGCCTAGATCGGACGTACCTTTGATGTATCTAATGATTCTTTTTACGGCTTCTAGGTGGGAAGATTTAGGTGCTTCTTGAAATCGGGCACAAAGACAAACGCTAAACATGATGTCCGGGCGATTGGCTGTTAAATAAAAGTAATCATGCTATGATATTTAGTGTCGTCGATGGGTTCCCCATCTTCATCACGAGTGAGCTTGGTTTCGGATGGCATAGGAGTTTTGATCGGTTTGGAGTCTTCAAGGCCGAATTTTTTTAGCATTTCTTTGACGTATTTAGATTGGTTGAAAAAGATTCCATCTTCTAGTTGTTTGATTTGTAAACCAAGGAAGAAATTCAATTCACCCATCATGCTTATTTCAAACTCATCGTGCATGATTTTTGAGAAATCATCGCAAAGCTCTTGATAAGTTGATCCGAAGATGATGTCGTCCACATAGATTTGAACGATGATGATAAATTGTGGGGGGGAGGGTTTCTTCGTTAGTAATAAAAGTGTTTATATAACTAATCCCATGATTATACTCATGATCAATATAAGAAAGCGGGGGGTACCGTAAGTTATAATACCAAGCTTTGGTTGTGCTAGTTGCTTGTTTGAGACCGTATAGGGACTTTTTGAGTTTGAAAACATGGTTGGGTTTTTCGGAATCTATGAATCCGAGAGGTTGAGCGACATAGACTTCTTCATTTATAAACCCATTTAGAAAAGTACTTTTTACATCCATTTGATAAAGCTTAAAGTTGTAAGCACAAGCATACGCAAGAAGGATTATTATAGATTTTAATTTGCCACGGGGGCACAGGTTTCATCGAAGTCTATTCCTTCTTGTTGATTGTACCCTTGTGCGACTAGTCTTGCTTTATTTCTAGAAACAACACCGTTTTCGTCGAGTTTGTTTTTAAAGACCCATTTTGTACCAATGATGGTTTGGTTTCTAGGCGGGGGAACAAGACTCCATACATCATTTGATTTAAATTGATTTAGTTATTCTTGCATAGCCATAATCTAACTTTCGTCTTATATGGCTTCCTTAACATTTTTGGGTTTTACGGTGGAAACGAAACAAAAGAAGTTGCTTTGATTTTGAACTTGAGATCTTAGAGTTCTTTCATTAAGACCTCCTATGACAGTTTCTAAGGGATGATCTTTAGAATGTTTGATGTTTGTGATTTCTTTGTTTAATGGTTCATTTTTCTTGATTTCTAGGTATTTATCTTGATTTTCTACGACATCATTTTCAAGAATGTCATCATCTACTAAAGGTGGTGATTTAGGAGGAGGACTTTCATCAAATTTTACATTGAGAGATTATTCTACTCTTATGGTTTCTTTATTTAGAATTACGTAAGCTTTACTATTAGGAAAGTATCCTAGAAATACACCTTCGGTTGATTTAGGGTCGAATTTTGTTAGATAATCTTTGGTATTAAGAATAAAGCATTTACTATCGAAAACTTTAAAATGTTCTAAGGAGGGCTTTTTACCTTTGAAAAGCTCGTAAGGAGTTTTTCCGAGGAAAGGTCTAATAAGAATTCTATTTAAAATATAGGTCGAGGTGTTGACGGCGTTACACCAAAACTTTTGAGGAATTTATTGTTCATTTAGCATTGTTATACTCATTTCTTGTCAGGTTCTATTTTTACGTTCTACTACCCCATTTGATTGTAGAGTACGGGGTGCAAAAAGTTATGAGTGATACCGTTAGCATCACAAAAGTTTCTAAATTGTGTTTCATTATCAAATTCCCGACCACGATCCGTACGTATTGATATAATGGGGGAACCCTTTTGAATTTGAATCTTTTTGCTCAATATTTCAAAGTGATCAAAAGCATCGTTTTTGTGTTTCAAAAATCTTGTCCATGTATACCTTGAAAGACGAATGCTATGACCAAAAAGTGTAAAAGTTTCCTCCGTAACTTTGAATGGCCGACGGACCAAACAAGTCCATATGTAAAAGTTCTAGACACTTAGTAGTTGAAACCATGTTTTTGGCCTTATGGCTTTCGTGTATTTGTTTTCCGACGTTGCAAGCGTCACAAAAATTGTTTTTCAAATTTTAGTTTTGGAAAATTTCTAACTAGTTCTTTAGATGATAGCGATTGTAAAAGTCGCATATTGGCGTGACCCAATATTCGATGCCATAAGGTCGAGGTATCATCTATTGGAGCTAGACAAAGAGTTTCTTTTGGTGAGTTCCACATTTTCATTATGTAAAGCCCATTTTTCCTAATTTCTTTTCCTATGGTTATGCCGTCTTTAATTACTTCGCTACCGGTTTCACTAAATAATACTTTGCATTTTTTATCGCATATTTGACCTATACTAAGAAGGTTAAAACTAAGATTTTCTACGTGGCTAACATTGTGAATACTGAGCGAGTTATGAGAAATTGTACCTTTCCCGATGATCTTACTTTTGGTGTTACCACCAAATACTACATTACCTCCGTCTATGGCCTTGTAGGATGAGAAGAGATCTTTGTTGCCCGTCATTTGTTTTATGTAAACACTATCTTTGATCCATTCATCCGTTTCAAGATTGACTTTTAGACGTACCTAGAATCATTAAACAACTCAAGCATTTGGTCCCCAATATCTCATAGGTCTGTTAGTGTTATGCATACCATTTGGTTGACCCATATATGGAAATGGGGGATAAGGACCCCATTTATTATACATAGGTGGTTGGAACTATTGTTCTTGTTGTGTTCCATAGTTCCAACTGACTTGATGATAGTTGCTTTTAGGATATAAGACATTTGGTCTCCCATGGGCTGTTTTATGGGGCGTTTGGATCTTACTTTTTCCATGGCCTTGACCAAGTTTTAAAATAGGTGGTTCTTTGTTACTCTTAGGTAGGCTTAGAGTAGGCTTTCTAGTTATTAATACCGAGTCATTTTTCTTTACAATGTTACTTCCTAGGATTTTAGCTTTTTTTGCATTTTCTGTATCTGCTGCAGACAGCCGATTCTGTTGGTCAGAACAAGCCGGTTCTGTTGTAGAGGGAACCAGCGTCGCCGATTCTACAAAGAGCATTTTGTCAATTTAAGGACCCAAAATTTTGATTTTATTTGTGCTAGTAGAAGATACATCCTCTGTGTATCCTAATCCATATTTATCTTTTAATGGTTTTTGCGTTTTGACCATTTTCCGCAAAGATGAACTACTATTTTTGAAACTAGCTAGTTTTAGTTTTAGTGAGCTAATTTCAATTACAAGTTTGTCACAAGACTCACATTCATGACTTATTTCCTTGTTTCTTTCTAGTTGTTCTACTTTAGACTTAAGTTCACACACATCTCTTTTTAATGATTCATTTTTAGCTTTTAGGTGTTTGTTTTTGTTAATAATTCTAAGACTAATTTTGCAAAGTTTATCATACTCATCTTGCCTTGACTCATTATCTAAGGATGAACTACTATAGTAAGGAGTGTCGGATTGTACCTCATTTGATTGGGCCATGAGACATATCTCTTCCTTCTTGGAGTCATCTCCACTGTCGCTCCAACACCGGACAACAAATGCTTTTTGATCACCGAAGGAGTGTTTGGGACAATTACTAATGAAGTGATTTGGATCACCACACTTGAAACATCTTCAGTCCTCCTTTTCCTTCTTATCTTCCTTTGTCTTTCGGATGTTCTTTTTGTCATCATAGGGTTGTCGGACGAACTTGCCTCTTCTTCTAAAGAACTTTTTGAAGTCCATTACCGCCATTGTATATTCCTCATCATTGTTATCCGAGGAAGATGCATCATCTTCACTTAAGACTTGTCTTGCTTTTAGAGCGAGAGATTAGTATTTTTCTTTCTTGTTCTTTGAGACCTCCAAGTCCTTCTCAAGTACTACCTCATACACTTTGAGATTGCCGATGAGTTCGCCAAGAGATCGTGTTGACAAGTCCTAGGATTCTTCTATTGCCGTCACCTTTGGACGCCACTTGGTAAGGAGAGCCCTTAAGAATTTCCTAACATGATTACGACTTGAAAAATATTCATCAAGTGCTTTGAGAGAAGTAATAATAGTATTGAATCTAGAAAAGGCATAATCTATAGATTCATCATCCGAAATAGTGAATTCTTCATATTTTTGAACGAAAAGATCTATTTTATTATCCTTGACTTGTTTGTTACCTTGATGAGTAATTAATAGTGAATTCCAAATATCTTGTGTCGTATTACACATGAAATGTTTTTCATATTCCTTTTTAGGTAAAGCATTGTATAAGAACATTTTTGCTTCATCATTTTTAGAAATCATTTTCTTTTGGTTTTCATCAAGTTTATCATAAGTGGTGACTACATCCTTACCATATTTATCCTTAATGGTAGGTTTGTAGTTACCATGAACTATAATATACTAGAGATCAATATCCTTAGATTTCACATAGGCTTCAAAATGATTTTTCCAATATTTAAAACAATTAGCCTCAAAATGAGGTGGTCATTGCATAGATTGACCCTCCTTGTAGTTTCTTAAATCCATAATCGTTTAAAGATTAAAATACAATTTATTTTAAAACTTTAGTAACCTTGCTCTTGATACCAATTGTAGAAAACTAGAAGGGCGGTGAATTAGTTTTCTTGATTAATTGTCTACTTTTAAATAAATTGTTTGAAACAATAACGTGAAATGATTGTGATATTGTATTTGGTATATGAATTAGACTTATTGAATGCAAATAAAAGGATAGTTAGAAAGAGATTAACCGAGACACAAGTATTTATAGTGGTTCAGCTATAAGGACACTCTTGCCCTACTCCACTCCCCGAGTCACCTACTCGAGAGTTAATCACTAGTTACCGTACTCCTTTCAATTGGTGGAGAAGCCTTACAACGTTGCTTATACCTCTTTTTCGGTACAAAACTAAATACTAGATTCTTTACATGGTTGAATCACACCAACACTACTACACTTGATTTACAATGATAAATGTAACTAACAACTACAATATGATGTTCAAGACTCAGTAATGTGATCTTGATGATGTTATGGAAATGTGAAACAAGATGCTTGAAACTCGATCGTCTCGAATGGGTGTTTGGCAATTTTCTTTGTAAGTAATATTACTACAAAATGTAAAGGAAACTATTGGCAAACAGTAGAGAGAAAGATCAGATGATTAGAGAGTATTTTCAAGTGAGAAGATGTGTGAAAACATGAGAAATGGCTTGGTATTTATAGCCAAGAAAAGTACTGTAGCCCGGTTCTGCCAGTTCTGTTGATGAATGGAACCGGCAGCCAAAATCAATGGAACCGGCCTACAGTAACCAAATACGAATTTTGATTTGCAAAATCTTGAGAGTGTTAGAAACAAGAAAAGTATCGGTCACTTCTAATGTAGAATAGTTAAAGCCCGTAGTTAAGTTAATTAAGCTAATATGGCCCAAAGGCCCATAGAAAGCCTATTAAGGCCCATGGCCGGTTATGTTTGTAAGTATAAATACCCTCTCCATGCTTTGGAGAGGGTGTTGGTTGGTTTTGTATTCTCATTTCACTTAATGAGTTATATGTTTCTTACTTTCTCTCTCTAGAATACATCCTTCCTTCCACTCTCTCTCACTAAGTTCCTTCCCATTTCATATCAAAGATTACTTGTATTCTTCAATTGGTATCAAGAGCCATGGAGTGGTGTGCTTAGTTTTTGTGTTTAAGTGTTTTTGTTGGTTTTTGCAAAAATCGTCCTTTATTTTTTTCTTTTTTTATTCTAAAGCTATTGTGTACACTAATGGATTATTTACCTTGGTAAATCTGATCTAGTATCTTTAAGATATAGGTGTACAAGATTAGAATCAAGAAAAATATCATTTTTGTGTTCGAAAATCTTATAAAGAGCAAAATCTTGATTTTAAAATTTTCGGCTTAAAAAACCTTAAAGTTTTCATTTTTCTTGTTCCTAGGTTAGCTCCACACTAGTTGTACAAGTATTTTTGCAAAACAATCATCAAAAAGGTGTCTTTTTGTGTTTTTAAGTTTTTGGGTTTCGTAGTAGTAGAAGTCGAACAACTGAAGTCGAACAACTGAGTCGAACAACTCAAGTCGAACAACTGAGTCGAACAACTCAAGTCGAACAACTGAGTCGAACAACTCAAGTCGAACAACTGAGTCGAACAACTCAAGTCGAACAACTGAGTCGAACAACTCAAGTCGAACAACCTGAACCGAACAACTTACTTCAGTGGAAACCCGAAACACTCTAACTTAGTTGAACACGCACACAACTTACTTTAGTGAAAAAACGAACATCTCCACTCTAGTAGAAACCGAACAACTCCACTCTAGTTGAAACCGAACAACTCCACTTTAGTTGAAACCGAACAACTCCACTTTAGTTGAAACCGAACAACTCCACTCTAGTTGAAACCGAACAACTCCACTCTAGTTGAAACCGAACAACTCCACTTTAGTTGAAACCGAACAACTCCACTCTAGTTGAAACCGAACAACTCAACTTGTGTGAAAACCGAACAACTCAACTTGTGTGGAAACCGAACAACTCGACTAAGTGGAAACCGAACAACTTGGCTTGTGTGGAAACCGAACAACTCGACTAAGTGGAAATCGAACAACTTGGCTTTTGTGGAAACCGAACAACTCAAGTTTTCAAAATTATACGGTTTATTTCGTTGACTTGTAAAATCCCGTGAAACATTCAATTGTTTTCCCGGTTTTGTCAAGAATTGTAAATCCACGTGTAGTTTCATTATTAAAAAACACTTAAAAGACAACTTAATTAAACACAATTACTTTCTACCACCGTCCGATCAACCAAGTAATCTTTTAACATACACATTTCTCAATGACGACTCTTGCTGACAAAGCGATTCTTTCGGGTGCCGACAATCGTCCACCTATGTTGGAAAAGGATATGTATGACTCTTGGAAAAGCATAATGGAGTTATACATGATGAATAGACAACATGGACGGAATGATCCCTTGTATCCGTGAATAATGGTCCACTCATTTGGCCTTCATTGAGAAAATGAGTGATAAGGAATAAAAGTAATTTCTGAGTTTAAATCTTATGGATGCAATTCAAGCGATTGTGATATCAAGGCAACCACATTCATTCTCCAGGTAATACCAACTGGAGGTCTAGTGCATTGGTAAGCAATCTAAAGTTGCCAAGGAACTTGGGAAATTAATTTACTTCTCATGCAAGGAACTTCATTGACGAAACAGGAAAGGGAGTGTAAAGCTTTATGATGAATTCGATAAGTTTGCTTATAAGAAGGGGGAATCACTTCGTGACTTCTACTTGAGATTTTCACTGCTACTCAATGACATGAACATCTACAACATGAAACTGGAACAATTTCAAGTGAACACAAAGTTTTTGAATACCCTTCCTCCTGAATGGAGCAAATTTGTGACAGATGTCAAACTGGTTACGGAGAACTTGAACACAAACAACAACGTTAAGCTTCATGCTTATTTGTGGACATCCTGAATTTCAATGACAAATGAGGTTCATTTAATGCATGAACACAATTCATACCCGCTTGCTTTGGTTGCAACTCATCAGATGACCCAATCTCCTTATCAAACTCATTAAAATTCACACCAAAACACTCAATTTCAACCATAAGTTTCATCATATCAGTCTCCACAATATGGTTTACCTTATCAGTCTCAATAATACTCAACTCATCAATCATCAACACCTCTTTCAAATACTTATCCTATCAATGTTTATCAATCATCAATTCACTACAACATTTTATTCTCCATCATCTTCTATAACCTCAATTAGAATATTCTCCCTCAGTTGATCAAATATCTGAATTTTCCCAAACAAGATATCAGGTTTATTTGTTCCAGTGTTCCAGAAAGGTGATGATCCTATTGATGCCATCAATCACCTGATGTTCATTTTTGGACTGCTGTCGTCACTTCTAGCTATCCACTTACCAATAACAGTGAGAAACTCTTCAAAACCATAGGCAACAAGCTACCATTAATAATGGAAGAGTAACATTATAACCAATTCAGGGGAGACAAACTTCTATAGCTGCAGGTACTTCAAGGGGACTATATACTCCCGAGAGGCAAGTGGAAACAATTCTGGCATATCAAAGAACAGTTATCTGCTATGCTACAACTGCAAAGGGGAAGGCCACATGTCCAAACAGTGCAACAAACCAAAGAGGAAAAGGGATGATTCGTGGTTTAAGGATAAAGTGTTGTTGGTTCAAGCTCAAGCAAGTGGTCAAATTTTACATGAGGAGGAACTCGCATTTTTGGCAGATCCAGGAATTCCAGAAGGTCAAGCCACACAGACTGTCATAACTCACAATGCTGCTTATCAAGCTGATGATTTGGATGCATATGACTCTGATTGTGATGAACTTAACACTGCCAAAGTTGCTCTCATGGCGAATTTATCTCACTATGGTTCAGACGCTCTTTCTGAGGTACACAATCATGATAATGTGAATAATGATATGACTAATCAAGTTGTGCAGGCTATGCCGTCTTCTGAACAGTCAAATGTTGTGAACCATTCAGAGACTGAAATAACCAGTGATAGCAATATCATTCCTTATTCTTAGTATCTGATTGAATCACAACAGGTAGCTGTTCAAAATTCTAACTCTTCTGCACAACAAGATGATTTGATATTATATGTGATTGAACAACTAAAAACCTAAGTAGTTCATTATACCAAGACGAATCTGGAAAATAAAAGTGTCAATGATACTTTAACTGCTGAGCTTGAAAGATATAAGGAACAAGTCAAAGTGTTGAAAGAAGGACAAAACGTTGATTTAAAGAGTCAAGATAACGTTTCAGATTCATGTGCACAGTCTGTAGAGATTGATCATCTTAAACGAACTCTTTCTATTCATTTAAAAGAAAAGGAATCTTTATTGCAAACGGTTACACTTCTCAAAAATGATTTTAAGAAAGAAGAATCTAGAAACCTTGATAGGGAAATAGCCTTAGAAAAGCAGATCAAACACCTAGATAATATCGTTTTTAAAAGAGATCAATCTGCACAAACTGTTCACATGTTGACGAAACCTTAGTTTTTCTATGATAATACCACTAAACAAGCTCTAGGTTTTCAAAATCCTTTCTATTTGAAGAAAGCTTAGTAGTTGGAACCTATGCTATATGTTGGTGATATAATTTAGAAAACCAATCCTGTTGTGATCCCTGACTCAGAAGAGACCTTAACACTTGCTGAAGAGAGTCGTTCAAAAATGCTTTTAAAACATAAGGATAATATGATGCAAGAAAAGATAAAACAAATTGATACCACACCAATCGATTATGCTGCTCTTAATAAACTTTATAAAGATTTTGAAACACGGTTTGTTCCACAAACTGAATTATCTGCTGAACAAGCCTTTTGGTCGCATAACTCTGTGAGTTCCTCAGAACCCGATCTTTCTGATAGACCCACCAATGTTGAGGTTCCTAAAGAACTTCCAAAAGTCAGCATGGTTAATACGAGTTTGAAGAAACTTAAATACCATCTTGCTAACTTTGATGTGGTAGTCAAAGAAAGAACCACGCCCACAGCTATCACTGAGGGCACGTGGGGTTTCGAACATACAAAAGCTTGTTTTAGGGATGAAATAATTCCATTTGTAAAAGCTCTGAAGGACTTATTTAGTACATTCAACCAACAATTGGTTGATGAACTTGCTGAAGTCCAAAATGTCTTCTATCAAATGGAACAGGCTGTGGAACAACATCGTGTAGAGTCAAAAACATTTGAAGTTAAAATGAATCAAGCTTTGAACGAAAATGAACGACTCTTGGAACAAGTGATGAGCAAAGATATTGTGAACTTGATTGTAAATTCCTCTATGGATTTTGCCTCTGTGAATGTGCATGAATGTGAAAAGTGTCTCAAACTTGAGACTGAGCTTCAAAAGGATTTTGTTGAAAAAGAGATTTACGATAAACTGTTCAAAAGGTTTACCACTCTTGAAAAACATTGCATTTCGTTAGAAGTTGATACTCAACTTAATCAGGAAATTTTTCAAAGGGACAATTCTATTTCAAATCAAAGTGCTCCAAGTTTTGATCAATTGTTTGAATTAAATGAATTGAAAGCTCAGTCCTAAGAGAAAGACATGGTCGTAAAGAAGTTGAAAGAGAGAATTAAATATCTTAATGGAAATATGGATAAGGATAAGATCAAACAGGACTTAGAAGAGATTGAAACCATAAATATTGAATTGGATCATAGGGTGACAAAGCTTATTGCTGAGAATGAGCATTTGAAATAGACCTATAAGCAACTTTATGACTCGATTAAAACAGCACGTGTTCGATCAAAAGAACAATGTGCTGACTTAACTAATCAAGTAAATCTAAAGTCTGTGGAAATTTCTGATTTAAATGCTTGTCTTTAGGAAAACATTTTGATAATTACAACTCTCAAGGATGAATTGAGGAAACTCAAAGGAAAAAATTTAGCTAATAATGAAGTTACACATCATCCTAGTGATCCAGAGATTAATACGAAACCAATAACCCCTAAATTGTTGAACAAAAGGTCAGCTCACTCTGCCTATATTAAGCACACTCAGGAAGAAGCTGCAGTTCTTAGGGATCTAGTCGATCATATTAAAGCAAACTATCCCCTAGATCCAACCTTAGAATCTGCCTATAAGTATACTAAACTAATTCAGGAGTTGCTTTTAAAAATCAGTAAAACCTGCCCTAGTATCAACAATTCCGGAGAACAATTAGTGGTTGTAACCCCAATGAATAAAGTCAAAAGAGTTAGATTCAATGAGCCTGTCACATCCTCAAGAAACACAATCACAAAAAAGGCCTCTACATCAACTAGCTTCTAACAAACCTATGTTGTCTTCTACAGGAGTAAAACCATCTACTAGTGCTAGCGGATCACAGCCTTCAGGCAATACAAAGAAAGATAAGATTCTGCAAACACAAAGTAGTACTCAGATGAATAAAGTAGAAGCCCACCCTAGGAAAGTTAAATCTAGTTTGAAAAATAAAGATCATGTTGTTGCACCTAAAGGAACTGCTCATGTGCAGCATTCCAAGCTTAATGCTAATTCTGAACTTAAATGTGTTAAGTGTAATGGTTGCATGCTTTCTGATAATCATGATTTGTGTGTTCTTGATTATATCAATAATGTGAATGCTCGTGCAAAATCTAAATCTGCTAAGAAACAAACAAAGAGAAAAGTTTGGAAACCAACAGGAAAGATGTTTACAACTATTGGATATATTTGGAGACCTACTGGTCGGACCTTCACTATCGTAGGAAATGCGTGCCCTTTAACTAGGATTACCACTACTACTGAAGCGCCCCTTAGGAAACCAGTTGTTCTAGATAATGAAACATCTAAACCTGCTGTAACATTGGTCTATTCACGGAAACCTAGGAACTCTAAAACTAATGTTCCTGTTAGCAAATCTAAGGTTCTTCAATCTGTATCTGCTAACAAAAAGGAACCCAGTAAATCTTGGGGATCCATAATTTCTGATGTTCCATCTTCCTCTCTTAATGAATGCAGGTCGTCCAAATTGTCCTCTGGTATTTGGACTCCGGCTGCTCCAAGCATATGACCGGAGATCGCTCTCAGCTCACCAATTTCGTCAACAAATTTTTGGGTACAGTCAAATTCGGAAATGATCATGTGGCAAAGATTTTGGGATATGGTGATTATCAGATTGGGAATGTTACGATATCAAGGGTTTACTATGTGGAAGGACTTGGACACAACTTATTCTCCGTTGGGCAGTTTTGTGATTCGAACCTTGAGGTTGCTTTTCGTCAACACACCTGCTTCATTCGTAATTTAGAAGGTGTTGATTTATTGACTGGATCTCGAGGCAACAATCTGTATACTCTGTCTCTTGGAGACATGATGGCGTCCTCTCCCATATGTCTCTTGTCAAAGGCCTCAAAGACTAAGTCCTGGCTATGGCACCGACGTTTGTCTCATCTAAACTTTGGTGCAATCAACCATTTAGCTAGACATGGTCTTGTTCGAGGTCTCCCTAAGCTTAAATTTGAAAAGGACCATCTGTGTTCTGCATGCGCAATGGGTAAGAGCAAGAAGAAACCCCACAAACCTAAATCTGAAGACACCAATCAAGAAAAACTCTATCTGTTACACATGGATCTTTGTGGACCAATGCGTGTCGCAAGTGTTAATGGAAAGAAGTACATCCTCGTCATTGTCGATGATTACTCATGATTCACATGGGTTAAGTTCTTAAGGTCAAAAGATGAAGCTCCAGATTTCATAATTAAGTTTCTCAAGATGATCTAACTGCGACTTAAAGTACTTGTTTGACGCATCAGAACAGATAATGGAACTGAATTTGTTAATCAAACATTACATGGATATTATGAGAAGGTTGGTATCTCTCACAAAACATCTGTAGCTCGCTATCCACAACAAAATAGTGCCGTTGAAAGACGGAGTCATACGCTAATTAAAGCTGCTTGCACAATGTTGATTTATACAAAAGCTCCATTATTTCTATGGGCTGAAGCAGAAGCTACCGCATGCTACACCTAAAATCGTTCCATCATACGCCTTTGTCATGGCAAAACACCATATGAGCTTTTACATGACAAACTTCCTGGCTTATCTTTCTTTCATGTATTTGGTGCACTCTGCTATCCAACGAATGATAGTGAGAATCTAGGAAAGTTACAACCAAAGGCTGATATTCGTATTTTCATTGGTTATGCACTCACGAAGAAAGCATTTCGAATTTAAAACCGACGTACCAGACGAATCATTGAGACAATTCATGTAGATTTTGATGAGCTGACTGCGATGGCTTCTGAACACAGCTGTTCAGGACCCGCACTTCATGAAATGGCTCCTGCAACAATCAGTTCAGGACTCATGCCAAACCCTCTTCCTTCAACACCATTTGTACCACCTTCGAGAACTGACTGGGATATGTTGTTTCAACCGTTATTCGATGAATTACTCATTCCCCCACCTAGTGTTGATCACCCAGCCCCTGAAGTCATTACTCTAATTGATGAAGTAGCAGCTCCAGTACTCGCTATATCAATCGGTTCACCTTCCTTAACTACAGTTGACCAAGATGCACCATCACCAAGTAACTCTCAAACAACACCCGATACCCAACCTCCCGTCATTCCTAACAATGTTGAAGAAGACAATCATGATATTGAAGTTGCACATATGGGTAATGATCCGTACTTTGGTATTCCAATTCCAGAAGTTCCTTCTGATCAATCTTCATCGTCGGATTCTATTCATACAAATGTGCCTCCCGATCACCAAATTTCTGAACACAATAACAAATGGACTAAGGATCATCCACTTGAAAATATAATCGGTGAACTCGCTAGACCAGTTTCCACAAGGCTGCAATTACATGAGCAAGCTCTTTTCTGTTACTACGATGCTTTCCTCACTGCTGTTGAACCCAAGACGTATAAAGATGCTTTGACTCAAGCTTGCTGGATCGAAGCAATGCAAGAAGAACTCAATGAGTTCGAACGTCTTGAAGTATGGGAGCTCGTACCCCGACCAGATAAAGTTATGGTTATTACTTTGAAGTGGATATACAAAGTGAAACTAGACGAACTGAGAGGTATACTAAGAAGACCAAAGCTCGATTATGGCTTTGTGGTTTACCCGTCAAAAGAGGGAATCGATTTTGAAGAGTTCTTTTTGCTGCCGGATGCAAGATTAGAGGCATAATGATTTTTTCTCGCGTTTGCTGCTCATTTGAACATGGTTCGTCTACCAACGGAATGTGAAGACTGCGATTCCTGAATGGTAATCGCGCGAAGATGTTTTATGTTAGCCACCGATAGGTTTTGTGGATAAAGAAATAAACCAAATCCTCAATCACGTGTATAAGCTAAAGAAAGCTCTTTATGGGTTGAAACAAGCTCCACGCGCGTGGTATGACATGTTCTCTTCGTTCCTGATATCCCAAGACTTCTTTAAAGGTTCAGTAGATCTCACATTATTCATACGCAGAGATGGCAAGGAACAACTTCTGATACAAATATATGTTGATGATATCATCATTGCTGCATCTACACCTGAACTTTGTGACCTATTTTCTAAAATCATGTGTTCAAAATTTAAGATGTCAATGATGGAACAAATCTCATTTTTCTTAGGACTACAGATTTCTCAAAGTCCTAGAGGCATCTTTATTAAACAGTCAAAATATGCCCTTGAATCTTTAAAGAAATACGGTTTTGACTCTTGTGACCCAGTAGATACTCCCATGGTGGAGAAATCCAAACTGGATGAGGATAAAGAAGGGAAATCCATTGATCCATCACACTATCGTGGTATGATAGGCACTCTCCTTTATCTCACAGCCAGTAGACCTGACCTATAATTTGTTATATGCATGTGTGCCTGGTATCAGGCTCGGCCTACCGAAAAGCACTTAAATACAGTAAAAAGGATCTTTCGATATCTAAAAGGAACCGTTAATCGGGGACTATGGTATCCGAAGGATTCTTCAATTACTCTAACAGCATTTGCAGATGCGGATCATGTTGGTTGTTAAGATACACGCCGTAGCACATCTGGTAGTATGCAATTTTTGGGAGATAGACTTATCAGTTGATCATCAAAAAGGCAGAAAAGTGTTGCGATATCCAGTACGGAAGTTGAATATATTGCTTTTTCCGGCTGTTGTGCTCAAATCCTTTGGATGAGATCACAGCTTATCGACTATGGCTTTGGCTTTAACAAAATTCCAATGTACTGTGATAACAAAAGCGTTATTGCCTTATGCTGCAACAACGTTCAACATTCTAGATCAAGGCATATGGACATCAGATTTCACTTTATCAAGGAGCATGTTGAGAATGGGGTGATCAAAATTTACTTTGTCAATACGGAGTATCAACTAGCCGACATTCACTAAAGTCATGCCGAGAAAGGAAATTGAATTTCAGATCAAACAAGCTGGGAATGTAGAGTTTTACGCCGGTGACACTGAAACAATGGCAAATGAAGGTTGATGAATAGTGGTGGTACCTATTCACATATCCTGTATCATATGTATATACATAAAACCATAAAAACCAAAAAGATTTTTCATTTTTAGAAAACTTTTATAAAAACAAAATACAAAAATATAAAATCTATAAAACCAAAGAAAATATTAAAAAATGAAAAAAAAATAAAAAAAGGTAATAAAGGCATGTCTTCTGAAAATTGATAACATTTACGGTCTTAGAAATGTCATTCAATAATGATACGAGGCTGTAAATGAAGTTCGAGCAGAAGTTTCATATGTTTTAAAAACATGCCAAATGGCTTGCTATTATTTCAGATAGTAACCCGGACATCATTTTAAAGGCAAGTATTCCGTCAAAAAGGAAACTTGACCTCTCAACGGGAATTTATTCTCGGGCATGGTCTACTTTATGACTGTAACACCCCCAAAAATATGTCGCAGCGGAAATATGTCCGGGGCGTTACTTCATAATACAATAGCACAAGATACAAGAGAACGACCTCTAAATGTTTCGTTTGAAAAGTAATCTCGCTGATTTCTTTGAAATTGATATAACATTTGTCCTATTATTGCATCACAATGTCAAATTTCCACTTGTTTACGAGGCTTAAACTCATGGATTCCCGCATTTGCACATGTCTAGACCATCGAACAGATCCATGTCGTTAATATCCAAGGCGGCTCAGGGTAGTTTTAAACCCGTTAATGCAATGTTTACACGAACTAATCATACATTTTTATGAAAATGTTAACAACTTGTTCAAAAACTTAATGAAAACATTGTTTACAGATAGTACTGATACAGTTTGCGGATATTGACGTGCTGGACATGGGTATGAACGTGCGCGTTCTTGCGAAAAGAAACCTGAACCATAAAGAGGAAACATCTTTTAATTCCAAAATGATGCCTTAATTGTCTTATTTAGTTTAGAGAAAGACACATTCCTCTATTGTGCTGGCTTCTGATATTGTTGTGCCCCGTAGTTCGAATTGCCTTTGCAAGAATCTTAGATCTAATTGCGATAGGGAACCCTTAAAGGTCGTAGAAATTGAAGCTGAGATTTTAAAGAAGACATACAAATGCTTAATGATTTCTGAAAAAACTTTGTGCCTTTATTGAAAAGAATCACGTTTAATTTTCAAGTGATATTTCAAAAATATAAAGTTTGTCTTCAAAACCAGAGGGGTTTGTGTTAATTCTAAACTCAACTGCATAATACAAATATTTGAAATTAACAAAGTTAAAAGGATCAGCTTCAAGGAAACGACGACACCATCTGATAACTTGCAAACTTAGATCAAACATCATGAGAATGTTGAATTGTAGGATCCATGTAGGTAGCTTCGATAAGAGGCCTTAGAAACTGAGTAACTCAGGTTGGAAGCGCGCTACTTCAGTTAGAATTCAAATTGATGGGTATAAGGCAGAGAATATGAATCTGAAATGACGTTATGAAGAACTGTCAAAATCTAATGCTTACTCACGTTCTACATTCACCGCAAAGATTAATGCCTTAATTGCTGAGAATGCCAAACTGAAAACTGAGTTGAGTGGCAAAAAGAGTAGTGGATCTACAGTCTTTGAGAAACCCAAAGTACTTGCTTCAGGGATGTATACCAACAGTTCAAAGTACGTTCCACCTCCAAAAAGAGCCAACTGGGTAAAACCAACCTCGTTGCCTAAGAAAAAGCAAGTTACTTTTCAAGAACCCCCCAACAGATTCAAATAGACCCACACAGAAAACCACTAGTGAACAAAACAAGAAGGCCTAATGTTCGTGTGTTTATGAATTTGTCTACAAGAACAAACTGCCACTGAATCTCGCAACTATGCCAAAGAGCCCACTCGGAACTATGTATCGTGCCCAGTAAAAAGTGTGACGCGAGGAGACAGCTCATCTCTATAGGGAGTTGAATGTTGTTGATCATAATCAGTTTGTGATTCGTTCTTTGAAGTCTGTGAATACCAAAACCCTAAGGTCCAAACATAGTGTCGAAATCATACTAAGATGGTTTTGGAAGCAACAGAAAATATAATGTGAACACACTACTAAGACAACGTGGAGACCATCTCGAAAGGTTGTTGGTAGTGTTAAGCCTCAGTGGAAACCCACTGGATGACATTTCGCGTTGTATGATAACTGTCCTTTAACTAGGATAATGGAACCCATTGTTGAGCCTTTAGAACTTACCCCGAGCGTTAGTTCTAGTTCCAAAGTTACTATGATCTCTAGGTTCACTGATTGCAAACTTAGTGATCGAAAGGCTGGTTCCAAGGGGATATCTGGTATTTTTGAATGCTAAAGCATTGTATCCTTTGTATATTTGTGTATATTTGAGAAAAAAAAAAAAAAATAGAAAACGGAAAAAATCAAAAAAAAATTAGATAAATGGCTTGCAGTTATTTCAGACTGTAACCCGGACTTATCCCAGAGACTTAATGTACGTTTCAGTGCATTATTTCTTCCACAGACAAGAAGTTGTCTAAGACCCGAACAATTTTCTCATAACCAATATGTTTTATCAAACATGTTCGGAGTCACCATTCAGACATTGACCAAAACCCTTTCTATTATACCCGGGTCATTGTTTGAGGGGGAGAATCAGGTATACTAACAGTTTTGCAGGTTTGTTGGACGCACTGTTGCTGATTCTATTACAGAAAGATTGAAATGAGCCACAACCTACGTCTTCAGACGGTTTGATTTATCACTCCTGTCTCGGTATATTACTAAGGTCTTGTTTCAATAATCACTTGATATATGTGCTTAATTAACTCACCTCAAACATTGAGGGGGAGCTCGATACATCTTAAGTCCATTATAGATCAAAACCATACAAAATTGGCATTCTTTTGAGCGAGGGAAATTGTGACTTAAAATATGAACTGATAACTAATGATTCGATTGATTCAAAATGCTAAGTCCTATCCTTGCATGTGCAAAACATCTTTCGAATATCGATGCACATGTATAGGGGGAGTAAAAGTGTTAATATACTCAACAATGTCAAGATACCAACTACTTTTATGTAATACACAAGTATCTTGATAAATTCATTAAGAATCTTTTGTTTCATGTTTGGGAAAGGTGATTCTTAAGGAATGAGTAAGGATTGAGCTGTTGTACACCAGGGTATTCGTAGAATACTCATTTACTTGTCTTTGGACTGTATCCACTAGTGAGAATGTCTCCGTCTTTACAAAATACTTGTATGAGATTTGATGAGAGCCGATTGAGGCACTTCTATTCTTTCGAGGATATCTTTCAAAAACATCATCAGAGCATTCTGAATTAAAATTTTGTTGGTGTCCTAAATAATTTTCACATGCTCATCGAATGTTTTTCCAAATCAGTTTTTGCCACCAGGCCTTCTATGGTTCTTCTTGTATTATGAAGTTAAAACGCTAGGAACAAGAATTATACGGTATAGTCAGAAGATAGTAACTGTAAATGACTCCCTCTTTACAATTCTATAGTAGTAATACTCTAGTGTGTAAGTTCTAAGGACATCTGGTTTAGAGAACAGCATAGCATACGGGTATCTCGGTACTTTCGGTATTAGAGGACTTAAAGGACTTTGAGCGGATAACCTGTCAAGTAGGTCCTTTATTACGAATCTATCTGCTCACATTTAGTGCAATATTCTTATGTATCTTGGTAATCGACTCACCATGTTTCTAAAACAAAAAGTTGACTACTCCAGAGCAAACGGCTACTGGTAAAGAGATATCAAATCCGTTCCTAGCTGATAGTTTGCTAAAAACTATAACGTTATCATTGCACCATTGTTATTGCAATCAAAGCAAATGGATAGTCCATAGCAAAGGTATGGTTATGAGATATCAAATCCGTTGATAGCGGTAGTTTGCTAAAAATATATTGTTCATACTCAAAGGTTGGAAGGACATCAGAAAGCTAAGTTAATGAAGCTTCTCACCTCTGAAATCAAAAGTCTTCTTCAAATTATAAAGATCTGAAGAAATTGAATGAAAGAAGAAAGCATCCATAAAAGCTTTCATGATTGACAGCAAGTCGATGGATGTCAGACTAAAGTTCAGATTATGGAAAAACCTAAGAAAATATCACATTTACTTCAAGCAAATCAGAGATCCAAGTCCTTCGAACGGTTTTAATATTGGATTTCTGGTAAGCATCTGAAATATAAGTGATGAAACCGCAAAGACTAGCGAGCATAATATACTTTTGAATGCAAATAAAGTACGCTACGAAGACCTCACTTAGGGGGAGATTGTTAGAAACACAATTTCACAGTCTAACAAGTGAAGCTCGGTCTTGAAGAAAATTGGCGTTTCATAGCTCGATATTTAGTTAATTAATTGTAATGTTTTTATGTTGTAAACGGGCCATGATACAAAAAAGCCTGATATAATAAAGCCCGCAAGGCCCTCTAGGCTTGATCTCTTTAGAGTATAAATACTCTATGTTTTTCTCATTCTTAGGTTAGCTAGTCAATATTTATTAGGGTTTTATTTTTGTATCTAGCCACCAAAAACATCTTTTAATTTTTCAATCAATCCTTGTTTAATTTAAATTCTCTTGATTCTAAATATCATTGTTTATAAGATTATGATTTGAATGATCATGGAACTACTACTACATTATTCTCGTTGGGCAGATTAGTTTTGTGTACTTGACCTTGAGGTTGCTTTTCGTTAAACCCAACTGCTTCCATTCTAATGTGAAGGTGTTGATTTATTGACTGGATCTCGAGGCAACAATCTGTATAGTCTGTCTCTTGGAGACATGATGGCGTCCTCTCCGATATGTCTCTTGTCAAAGGCCTCAAAGACTAAGTCCTGGCTATGGCACCGACATTTGTCTCATCTAAACTTTGTGCATATCATCATTTAGTAGACAGGTTTTTGTTAGAGGTTCCCTAAGGATTAAATTTGTAAAGGACCATTTATGTTCTGCATGCGAATGGGGTTTGAGCTAAGAAGAACCTACATACACTAAATTGTAGACAACAAATCAAGAAAAAAACTCTATCTATTACACATAGATCTTTGTGGACCAATGCGTGTTGCAAGTGTTAATGGAAAGAAGTACATCCTCGTCATTGTTGATGATTACTCATGATTCACATGGGTTAAGTTCTTAAGGTCAAAAGATGAAGCTCCAGATTTCAAAATCAAGTTTCTTAAGATGATCAACTGGGCGAAGTACTGTTCGACGCATGCAGAAAGATATTGGAACTGAATTTGTTAATCAAAACGTTGCGTAAATATTATGAAATGGTTTGGGTATCTTCTCTACGAGACATCTGTAGCTTCGCTCTCCTTAAGCTAAAATGGTGTCGTTGAAAGTCGGAATGTAAGCTTAAATTGAAGGTGTTCACTCATATGTTTGATTTTATGCAAAAGTCTTCGTTATTTCTATTGGGCTAAGCAGTGGCTACCGATGATACACCAAAATTGTTCCATCATTAGCCATTCGTCACGGCTCAAAACTCATATGAGCTTTTACATGACAATATTCCCATCTTATCTTTCTTCCATGTATTTGGTCAGCGCTTGCTTCTCCAAACAAATGTTTAGTGAGAATTTGGGCAAAGTTACAACCAATGGATGATATTGGTATTTTCATTGGTTATGCACCCACGAAGAATAGCCATTTCGAATTTACAACCGACGTACCAGACGAATCATTGAGACAAGCATATGGATTTTGATTATGGCATGACTAAGAGGCTTCTGACACAGTAGTTCAGGATTGCCACTTCATGAATGACTCCTGCTGCAACAACTTTAAGGTTTGTTTTCAGGACTTCATGCCAAAACCTCCTCTTTCAAACACCATTTGTACACACCTTCAAGATCTGACTGGGATATGTTGTTCAAACCGTTTGTTCGATGTGGAATTACATTTAATCCCCTAACTTAGTGTTGTCACCCAGCCCTGAAGTCATGGCTCCTATTGATGAAGTAGCAAGCTCCAGTCCGCTTTTTTGGTATCAACCGTTCACCTTTCCTCAACTACAGTTGACCAGATGCTCCATCACCAAGTAACTCTCAAACATAACACCCGATAACCCAACCTCCCGTCATTCCTAACGATTGTTGAAAAAGGACAATCATTGATTTGATTTGGACATTATGGGTAATGATCCGTACTTTGGTATTCTAATTCCAGAAGTTCCTTCTGATCAATCTTCATCGTCGGATTCTATTCATACAAATGTGCCTCCCGATCACTAAATTTCTGAACACAATAACAAATGGACTAAGGAATCATCCACTTGAAAAATATAATAGGGTAAACGCTAGAATCCAGTTTCCACAGGCTGCAATTACATGAGCAAGTCTCTTTTCTGTTATTCGATTGTTTCCTACTGCTGTTTGAACCCAAGAGTATAAACGATGCTTTGACCTCAACGCTTGACTGGATCGAAGCAATGCAAGGAAGAACTCAATGAGTTCGATCATCATTGAAGTTATGGGAGCTCGTATACCCCGACCATATAATAAAGTTATGGTTATTACTTTGTAAAGTGGATATACACCAAAGTGAAAAACTAGAGAACTAGGATGGTATTCTAAAGAAACAAAGCACGATTAGTGGCTCGTGGTTACGTCAAGGAGTCGGGAATTGATTTTCGAGAGTCTTTTGCTTGGTTCAAGGAACCCAAGAATAGCGGTATAAGGAATTGTTTTTTTTGTTTTTTCCTGGCTTTTGCTGCTCATATGAACCATGGTCGTCTTACCAAATGGATGTAAAGGATTGTGTTTCTGAATGGTTAATCTGCGTAAAGAGTTTATGTTAGCTAGCACGGATGGGTGTCGTGGATAATGATAACCAAATCAGGTGTACATGCTTAAGAAAAGCTCTTTCTGGGTTTGTGTAACAAGCTCCACCGCGCATGGTTTGAATGTGGTCTTCGTTCCTGATAACCACAAGACTTCTCTTAAGGTTCAGTGGATCACCCACATTGTTCATACCAAGACGGTATTGGGTACTACTCTTAGGTATAAATTATTTCGTTCGATGATATAATCTGTGATGCTTCATTACTCCTGAAACTTTGTGACCTATTTTCTAAATCATGTGTTCAAAATTTAAGATGTCAATGATGGGCATCTTTATTAACCAGTCAAATTTGCCTTGAATCTTAAGAAATACGGTTTTGACTCTTGTGACCCAGTGGATACTCCCATGGTGGAGAAATCCAAACTGGATGAGGATAAAGAAGGGGGAAAGACGTTGATTCGTCACACTTATTGTGGTATGATAGGGCATCCCTCCTTTATCTCACTTGCCAGTAGACCGACCTATTAGTTTGCTATAGGCATGTGTGCCCGGTATCAGGCTCGGCTTATCGAAAAGCACTTAAATGCAGTAAAAAGGATCTTTCGATATCTAAAAGGAACCGTAAATCGGGGACTATGGTATCCGAAGGATTCTTCGATTGCTCTAATAGGATTTGCATATGCGGATCATGCTGGTTGTCAAGATACACGCCGTAGCGCATCTGGTAGTATGCAATTTATGGGAGATAGACTTATCAGTTGGTCATCAAGAAGGCAGAAAAGTACTGCAATATCCAGTACAGAAGTTGAATATATTGCTTTGTTCGGCTGTTGTGCTCAAATCCTTTGGATGAGATCACAACTTACTGACTATGGCTTTGGTTTCAATAAAATTCCTATGTTACTTTCTTGTGGATAACAAAAGCAGTTTTTGCCTTAATGTGCAAAACACGTTCAACATTTCCAGATCAAAGCATATAGACATTAGATTTCATTTTATCAAGGAGCCGTGAGAATGGGGTGATTGAACCTTTACTTTGTCAATACAGAGTATCAGTCTGGCGGGCATCTTCACTTTAATGCTCTTGGCGAGAAAGAATTGAAATTTCTGATCAACAAGTGGAAATGCGGAGTTTTACGCGAAGACTCTGAAAAAATTGGCAGATTGAAGTTGATGATATAAGGGTGTGGTACTATTATCACATATCACTGTATCATATTGTATATACATTATAACCATAAAAACCAAAAAGATTTTTCATTTTTAGAAAACTTTTATAAAAAGAAAATACAAAAATATAAAATTCATAAAACCAAAGAAAAATATTAAAAAAACATAAAAAATATAAAAAGAAGTAATAAGGCATCATGGTCTTCTGAAAATCAAATAACGTTTACAGTATTAGAAAATTTTCATTCATAATGAGACGAGAGGCATATAAATGACGTACCGAGCAGAGTTACAAATGTTTTCAAAACATGCCAAATGGCTTGCTATTATTTCAGATAGTAACCCGGCCTCATATCCTTAAAGGCAAGTATTTCCACAAAAAGAAATACTTGACCCTCCTACGGGAATTTATTCTCAGGCATCGGTTAGTTCATGACCCATGCAAAGGCTTGTGTTTACTTTGCAACACAACCCGTGCTTCCTATATACAATAAGTGTACGTGTCAGTGCACTTATGTGTTAAAATAAGAGAAATCTTATTTTTGTGTTTGTTGTTTTTCACAAACAAAACATTGCTTCATCAGAAAATGCTTTTTCAATGACATTCGTCTTCTCAAACAACGACTACAGCTCTTTAAATAGAAAACGGGTCAGTGTTTGAGGGGGAGAAAATGTCAAATTTCTTCTTCATAATAAAACTGTGCTTAAAGGGAAAAAGGTTTTTAAACAATAACGGAATATCAATATTGAGGAAAGTTAATTAACTTTAGCTTATGTGTGCCTTAATTGTTATGTGTTTATGCCTTTAGGGAATATTTTGCAAAATTAAGTCTATAGGTATGATAGTATAAACATTAGGGACTAATTGTGCTATTTGTTTAACTTGTATATGCCTTATAAAACTTATCTATGCAAAATTAAAGGGTATTGAAATTAGAAGGGCCAAAAGTGTTAAAAACCATAATTTTTTGTAATCTACCCACCCACTCCATCCCTTTACACACACCAACATACACTTAACAATTTTTTTCTCCTTCCCATTGTCACTCGAACGATCGCCACTCTCCATATCTTCATTTCCAGTTGCTATCAAGCCTAAGGTACAAATAACAAATTGTTCTACACTTCCTAAACATCTCACACCTTAAAAGAATTGCGATTTCATCCATTTTTGAGCTCGAAAACCCTAATTTTTGAATTAGGGTTTCTCAAAATCAAAAGTGTATAAATCTTCAAATTGTTTGAGGGGTTTTGATGGCATTGGAGTGTAGAAGACGTGTTTAATACAGATTTAGGTGTAGTTAACGTATGAATGAAATATGAGTGATTATGTACTCGAAATTTAGGGTTTATGTGAAATATTGTATAAAGTTTGTGGGTTTTATGTTAGGGAGTCTCTTACCATCTTATTGATCATGTTTGGTTAAAAATATCACTCTATTGTTTGTGGATTGATGATTGTTTGTGCTAAATTGTTGTTTATGGCTCGTTTTTGCTCATTCTTGTCGTGTTTTGGCTTAAATGTCGTTATCTTAGTGTTTTGATGATAAGCTTAATCATATGTATGCTAATGTAACGTGTTTGCGTGCCTAAAAAGACTTGGTTGTGAAAAGTTCAAAAATGAACCGAACAACTCACTGACAGTAGAAACCGATCAACACGAATAGGTGGAACCGAACAACTTTTGATAGTAGGAACCGAACAACTCAGTGTCTGTGTGAACCGAACAACGTTTAATAGTAGGAACCGAACAAATCCACAGTTTGAAGGAACCGAACAACCCTTTGAAAGTAGGAACCGAACAACTCAATAGTTAGTAGGAACCGAACAACTCAATACTATGAAGGTACCGAACAACTACATTGATAGTAGGAACCGAACAACTATCTGAATAGAAGGAACCGAACAACCTTGTGGGTAGAAGGAACCGAACAACTATTGATAGTAGGAACCGAACAACTTTGTAGGTAGAAGGAACCGAACAACTTTTGTTCATAGGAACCGAACAACTTTTGTTCATAGGAACCGAACAACTCCTTGTAGTAGATGCAAGAAGATACTCAATGAGTTCAAACGACTGAGTATGGGAGCTCGTACCCGACCAGATAAAGTTTATGGTTATTACTTTGATGTGGGAGTATAATAGTGATACTAGAATGAAATGGGAGATATATAAAGAACAAGCCCAGTTGTAAACGTAAAGAGAGGAATCGATTTTGAAGAGTCTTTTGCTCCGGTTGCAAGATTAGAGGCTATTAAGGATTTTTCTCGACGTTTGCTGTCATATAAAAACGAACTTGGTAGTCTACCAAATGGTGTGTGAAGACTGCGTTTCTGAATGGTAATCTGCGGGAAGAAGTTTATGTTAGCCAGCCGGATGGGTTTGTGGATAAAGATAAACCAAATCACGTGTACAAGCTTAAGAAAGCTCTTTATGGGTTGAAACAAGCTCCACGCGCGTGGTATGACATGTTGTCTTCGTTCCTGATATCCCAAGACTTCTCTAAAGGTTCAGTGGATCCCACATTGTTCATACGCAGAGACGGAAAGGAACTACTTCTGGTACAAATATATGTCGATGATATCATCTTTGCTGCATCTACACCTGAACTTTGTGACCTATTTTCTAAAATCATGTGTTCAAAATTTAAGATGTCAATGATGGGCAAAATCTCATTTTTCTTAGGACTACAGATTTCTCAAAGTCCTAGAGGCATCTTTATTAACCAGTCAAAATATGCCCTTGAATCCTTAAAGAAATACGGTTTTGACTCTTGTGACCCAGTGGATACTCCCATGGTGGAGAAATCTAAACTGGATGAGGATAAAGAAGGGAAAGCCATTGATCTGTCACACTATCGTGGTATGATAGGCACCCTCCTTTATCTCATAGCCAGTAGACCTGACCTACAATTTGCTATATGCATGTGTGCCCGGTATCAGGCTCGGCCTACCGAAAAGCACTTAAATGCAGTAAAAAGGATCTTTCGATATCTAAAAGGAACCGTTAATCGGGGACTATGGTATCCAAAGGATTCTTCGATTGCTCTAACAGCATTTGCAGATGCGGATCATGCTGGTTGTCAAGATACACGCCCCCCCCCTCCCTTAGCACATCTTGGTGTATGCAACTTTGGGAGATAGACTTCTATCAGTTGGTCATCTAAAAGGGCGTAAAGCGTTGCGACTATCCAGTACGAAGCCTGAATATATGCTTTGTACGGTGTTGTGATCAAATTCTTTGGATGAGATCACAGCTTACCGACTATGGCTTTGGTTTCAACAAAATTCCAATGTACTGTGATAACAAAAGCGCTATTGCCTTATGCTGCAACAACGTTCTTAGCTGTTAAACTGCCCAAGATCTCTTCTGATGGCTATTTGAATATAATGACAGGAAATGGTTATGGACAAGGAGAGTATAATGATAGAGGTTGGGATGCACCTCGTGAATTCACTAGGGGCAGGGGTCAAGGAAGAGGTCGCAATTTCCGAGATCGTGGAAGGGGAGGTTACAATAATGGTCCTTATGTTGATGATCAATATGATGGAGGATATAATCAAGAAGCACCACCCATGCTGCAAGGAAGAGGTACTGTTTTTCCATCTCGTAATTATCTGAAAACTGACTTTAAAAGTTCATATTAATGGGTACATGACAGACATGCTTATCACCATTTTGGAATTCTATAGCATTTGTTGTTTTGCTAGAGCCATTGATGTTCGGAAAATGTTTTCTGAGCGTACTGATTGGCCACACCTGTATTGGACTATGGATAATATTATTAAGAATGATGAAAACGGTGTTTTGGAGAATTCTATGGCTATTGGGAGGCTTGGGTAATAACGATATTCGAAGAAAGGAAATTACTAAGAATATAATTTGCGTATCCTCAACTTACATCATGTCGATTATGCTTATGGGTATTGTGTTTCATTTCTAAGATATCGTTGCGGTTCGATGTATTAGTGTTAGGTTCACCTAAATGAACCCAAACAAAGAAGCTTCGGTCACTCGAAGTTACAAGACAAAAGTCTAGCTCGAAAGACTATGTTATTTAATGTTTATTATGTATAAGGGCCAAGATGTAAAAAGCCCAAAAAGAAAGCCCTCAAAGGCAAATCCTTATTAGTATAAATACACCTAGTTTAGTCAAAATTTAGGTTAGACATCTGAGCAACTTCATTATTATTTTCATCTTTTAGAGTTTGGTAGCCTCTCTTTGTTTCTTTCAATAAAAAGTTCTTAATGTTTAATCTTTTGTGCCATTGATCTTGTGCTTCATACATGGAATGATCTAGGGATCCTACAATTGGTATCAAGAGCCTACAAGATTGATGTATTGATTTGGTTTGTATTTTTTTTCTATTGATTTCGAAAAAAAAGGGGTTTGATTAATTGTTTGTTTGATTCTTGATTCATAGATGGTTTATGTTTAATCTAATATCACTCAAACCATCTTGTTAGCAATCAACGATCTCGTGTTTTTTCCTTTGTTCTTGTTGTTTTGGTTCGAAAAGTGTTAAAAAAGACGTAGCGATCGAACGAGTTCTTGCTGTTTCGATCGAACGAGTGACGATCGAACGAGTGGGAAATCAAGTGATCGAACGAGGGGAAATCGAGAACGATCGAACGAGGGGAAATCAAAAACGTTCGAACGAGGGACGATCGAACGAGGGGAAATCAAAAACGTTC